>CAUYPO010007465.1:0-15051 GCA_963574435.1 Cheirogaleus major | reverse complement strand
TACTTGTTTTTCCATTCTTGAGATGCTTCACTTAGTAGAATGGGTTCCAGCTGTATCCAGGAGTATACAAGAGGTGCTATATCACCATTGTTTCTTAAAGCCGAATAGTACTCCATGGTATACATATACCACATTTTGTTGATTACTGGGCATATACCCAAAAGAACAAAAGTCACTCTATGAAAAAGACACCTGCACTCGAATGTTTATAGCAACACAGTTCACAATTGCAAAGTTGTGGAAACAATCCAGGTGCCCAACAATACATGAGTGGATCAACAAAGTCTTCTTATATCAGCCCCTTTGCCTGGTACAAGATGAATCTGTCCTGGGGCAGGTTGCCAAAAATCTAAGAAAATCAACCTTGATGTCACTTTGGAAATAGAGAATAGGGAAAATTGGACTTAACTGACTAAGTATTTATATCCAATTGCAAAGTATTCCGTTTTAGAATTGGAAAGATCTCAGACTGAACTAGTGTGATCTTTTCTTTTTATTGGCGAGAATCAGGGGCTCTAGAAGAAGAAAAGCTAAAGACCAAGGTCACAGAGATAGTGGCAGACTCAGGACTAGAAACCTTGGATTCTACAACCCAGATTAGTACTTTCTTTCTTTTTTTATTTTTCCTTTTATTTCATCATATTATAGAAGTACAAATATTGTTAGGGTTACATATATTGCCCCTGCCACCCCTCCCCACCCCCGCCAGAGCTTCAAGCAAGTCCAACCACCCAGGTGGTGTGCACCACACCCATAATGTAAATATACACCCTTCTCCTCCTCCCCCCTCCTACCTCCCCACCACCCGATAAAAGTTTTGTGTTTTTTTTGACATTTTGGTTACATTGTATATCTTTACCTCTCCCTAAGAAGGGTTAGAAGTATTTGAACCACAGCTGCCTCTCAATATCTGTGCATTAACCCAGTGTGCTTGCAGCAGACTTGCATATTGTGGGAGGATAGATGAGGGAGTGCAGTTTAGCTTGTTTTTCACATAAGCCTTTTTCATTAAGGACAAGAACAATTGAAGGACTCTTTCTTCTTCTCACCTCTCCCTGGAGACCCCATTCTATCTCCCCCTTATTTGCAATTGCCCACTTAAATTATAAACTGATTGAGCAGGGAATGTGCTGATTTTGTGGTTCACCTCCTACTAAGACCTCCCTGGTTCTCTGGTAACTGATCTTATTTGACTGATAATTGCAAACCATCATATAATGTTAATAATATTAGTCCCTTAACTGAAATTCATTTAATCTGGCTCAGCAGACATTTTACATGTGTTATAGCTCCCTGTTGGGACCACGGGGTTGATCCAAAGAAAATGTGATCAGAATAAGCTTAAATGGAAAGAACATATAATAAGGCTGGCTTGACACTGAGGTTTTGAATTAGGAAACTGCATTCTAAAATGTTCACTTACAATAGGAGCTCTTTTTCATGATTCTGAGAATAATACATTCAAATTGTGGTATGTTCTTTGCCACATACCTTAGCTATCTTAACAAAGGTATCTTAGCATACATTAATATGTCAAATATAAAATGTGTAAAAGAAGGTGAAATTTGAAATACATTTATCCAGCCCACATATGTGTTCATGAGGATATGCTATCCTTTGCTGCAGTTGTCACTCACTCAGTTAGTTATTAATTCATCAGAAGCTATATGATATAGAGAAAATATTATAGGCTTTCGAGCCAGAGAGTTTAGTTTGAATTTTTTTGTGGATTACTACCTGTGTGACCTTCAATAGGTTACTTAACTCCCATGAGCTTCCATATTTTCAAGAATGAAATGAACATATATTTGGTTTTTATAAGAATAATATTAGATAAATTCCGTAAAATGTATAATACAATAGGCACTCCATTAATAGTAGCTATATACCATTATTAATGGTATAAACAGATTACTGTGGAAACTCAGAAGTACTGAATGTCTCAGGAAGTCAGAGAGGGATTCTTGGAAGTAGTTACTATTGAAATGGGTTTTGAAGGATGAAAAGCAGTCTACTAGATATAGAGGGCATGGAAGGGCAATCAAGCAGAGGGAATAATTTTGTTAGAGTCTAGGGGTGAAAATGAGGCTGGAGAGGTAGGCAAGTAGGTGAAACAGCTCATTTAAAATTTGATATGATTTGAGTGGTGATAGGAAAGTTCTACCTTCTATCCCAGTTATAAATATCTCCTTCATCTAAGTGCCAACATACGCATCTGTGGAAATATAAGGTTGCATTCTTTGCATACTTCTTTCAAAAAGCAAACATTCTTTCAGAATATAAAATCCATTTAAATTAAATTCAATAAATTTAGTATGTTTATGTGTGAAGCACTGAGAAAATTGCATTAAAAAAGAGCTCGGACTTACCTTCAGGTAACTCACAAAATTATGCAAAAGCCAATCTATAAATCAGTAGCTCAAGCACTAGTACGGAGGAATAAAAATATACAAAGGAAGGAATGTTATTTGAAGTAGAACTTAAAAGATTAACAGGATTTCTAAGTGTTTTAAATAATCATTAGTACTTTAGAGGGAATTTGTCGAACATGATTTGAGTGGCTTGGGAAATCATTGGGAAGTAGGTGGGGGGAGTGGGACTTCTGCTTCACAATTATGCCTTTGGCTAGCCCTGTGCTTTGTAAAAGAAGGCAATTGTTTGTATCATCTGAGAAGACATCTCTGAGGGTAAACTCTATTTTCCATCCTCATTAGGACAATACATGTGTGGTTGATGTTTGACATATAAAATATGAATTATGCATGAGCAATAAGGATGAGATGTTGTCATGATAAAAATTTAATTACTATACACTTTGTTGCTGATGAGAAAGCAAATTGAATATAACTGACAAGTTGTCTCAACAGTGAAATGTGTTTGATGAAATGTCCAGTCAATGATGATATAATGAATTATCCCACTAGAACTATAATAACTGTAGCTTTGAAAAACAACTGCCCAGAAGAAATTGAAGTGATATAAATGAATTTTTGAAGATTCTTTTAGGACAAAAAATACATGTGATACCATTGGACTTGAAATAAAAAAAAAAATACTAGAATTTTCTAACCTTTAAGAAGGAATAGAGTATAAATTTATTCCATTACAAATTCAGGAGATTTCCTATTTTATTTTGTATTATGGAAATAGCTGTTCAATATTTATTGGGATGAAATAAACTAAACACTTGTTGTTTATATACCTTGTACTTGGTGCTTTCACATTCATTACATCAAAGAAATATTAATAACTCCATTTTTACCAAAAGGAATCTGAGACTCAAAGTGGATAAATGACTTTCCCAGTGTCACATGGTTTGAAGGGGCAGAGCTATAATTTCAACCCAGGTCTACCTAGTTTCAAATCCTTAGGTCTTTCTACTATAAAACATTGTCCCTATTGGTTATTGAATAGAGGAGTACAAATATTTTGCATTACATTTGGACAAATTGAGAATAAAATGATTGCATCTTGAGTAAATCTTTGAAATCTTTTTCATACAAAGAGAAGATAATAATTATATAGATAACTGTATCACGCTCTGATTTGTCCTTTAGTTAATGCTTATTGTCTCCATCAGTCTTACTTAAATTGGGTTGCTCCTTTGAATTCCATGGGGACTTTTTCATTTTTTAGATACTTAAAATTGATACATAATATACATATTTTGGGGTACGTAAGCTATTTTGATACAGGTGTACAATGTATAATGATGAAATTCAGGTAACTGGCATATCCATCACCTCAAACATTTTTCTTTACTTTGTGTTATAAACATTCCAGTTTTCTTCTAGCTTTATTGAAATAGGTATACAATAAATTATTTACTATAGTTACTCTACTGTATTATTGAACACTAGAATTTTTTTCTTCTATCTAACTATAGCCATTAACCAACTTCACTTAAACTCCTCCCCCAAAACTTCTCAACTTCTAGTAACCACCATTCCACTCTCTACCTTCATGAAACCCACTATTTTAGCTCCTAAATATGAGCAAGAACATACAATATTTGTCATTTTGTGCCTGGCTTCTTTCACTTAACATAATGACCTCTAGTTCTAGCTATAGATGTTGCTTCAAATGACAAAATTTCATTTTATTTTTATGGCTGAATAGTATTCCATTGTGTACATGTACATTTTCTTTATCCATTCATCCACCAACGGACACTTAGGTTGGTTCCATATCTTGGCTATTATGAATAGTGCTGAAGTAAATATGCAAGTGTAAGTATCCCTTTGATATACTCATTTCTTGTCTTTTGGATATACACCCAGAAGTGAGATTGCTGGATCATGTGGTAGTTCTGTTTGTAGCTTTTTGAGTAAATACCATGCTGTTTTCAATAGTGGCTGAGATACTTTACATTCCCACCAACAGTGCATGAGCATTCCCATTTTTCTGAATACTTGCCAGCATCCATTATTCTTTGTCTTTTTGATAATAGTCATTCTAACTGGGGTAAGATCACATCTCATTGTGGTTTTGATTTGTATTTCCATTGGGATTAGTAATATTGAACATTTTTCATATATGTATTGTATACCTACTTTTTGATTGATATATAATATTTTATTTATTTATGGGGTATGTGTTATATTTTGTTACATACATAGAACATGTAATGATCAAGTCAGGGTGTTTGAGATATCCATCATCCTGAATATTTATTTCGTTAGGAACATTTCAGGTTCACTCTTCTAGCTACTTTAAGATATACAATACATTGTTGCTAGCTACAGGCACCCTACTCTACTATCAAATATTAGAACTTATACCTTCTATTTAATTATATGTTTGTACCCATTGAACAACCTCTCCTTATCCTTCCTCCTATGCACACATCCATCTCAGTCTCTGGTATCAGTCATTATACTCTCTACCTCCACTAGGTCCACTTTTTAACTTCCACAATATGAATTCTCACATGCAAAATTTGTCATTCTGTGTCTGGCTTTTTGTTTTGGTTAGTCTAGCAAATTGCTTTTGATTTTGTTTATCTTTTTACAAAAGCAACTTTTTGTTGTATTGAATATTTTTAAAATTCTTTATTTTATTTCTGCTTTGATCTTTATTATTTCCCTTCTACTAATTTTGTGTTTGTTTTGTTTTTGCCTTTCTAGTTCATTGACGTGCACAATTCTATTGTTTATTTGAAATCTTTCTACTTTTTTGATATAGACATTTATTGCTATAAACTTTTCTCTTTTCACTGCTTTTGCAGTATCCTATAGATTTTGGTAAATTGTGTTTTGATTTTTGTTTGTGTCAACATATGTTTTTACATCCTCCCTAATTTCTTTTTTTACCCTATAGTAATTTAGGAGCATGTTGTTTAATTTCCATGTTTTGTATAGTTTACATGGTTTTTCTTATTATTGATTTCTAGTTTTATTCCATATTGGTCTGAGACGATACTTGATATAATTTTAAATTTTTAAAAATGTATTGAGTCTTGTTTTATATCCTAGCACATGGTCTATTCTGAAGAATGTCCCATGAACTGAGAAGGTTGTATATTGTAGAGTTGTTGAGTGAAATGTTCTGTAAATGTCTTTTAGGTCTATTTGGTCTAATATGCAGTTTAAATCCAATGTTTCTTTGTTAATTTTTCATCTAGATGATCTGTCCAGTGCTGAGAGTGGGGTATTGAAATCCCCAACTATTATTGTATTGTAGTCTGTCTCTTCCTTTAGATCTAGTATTTGTTTATAGATCTAATAATACTTGTTTTATAAACCTGGGTGCCCCAATATTGGGTATATATATGTTTATAATTATTACATTCTTCTGCTGAATCAATCACCTTATCATTTATATAATATATTAGCTTCATTGTCTCTTTTTACTGTTTTTGATTTAAAATCTTTTTCATCTGATTTAAGTATAGCTGCTCCTGCTTGCTTTTCATTTCTATTTGCATGGAATATATTTGAATTCCTTTTATTTACAGTCTATATTTGTCTTTACAGGTGAGATAAATTTCTTATAGCCTACATATAGTCAAGTCATGTTTTCCTTTTAAATCCAGTCAGCCAGTCTATTTCTTTGAAGTGGAAAGTTTAATCTGTTTAATCTGAATCTTCAATTCAAGGTTGTTATTGATATGTAAGGGCTTATCCCTATTATTTAATTACTTAATTTGTGGCAATTTTATGTATCCTTTTTTCCTTTCCTTTTGTCTTATTGTTTATAATTTTGGTAGACTAGTATTCAGTAGTGGTGACATTTGAAGTTTTTTTCTTTCTTGTTTATGTGTTTGCTTTATCAGAGGTCTTTATATTTTATTGTGTTTTTATAATGGTAATTATTTTCCTTTTGCTTTCAGGTATAGGACTCCCTTAAGCATTTCATGTAGAGCTGTTCTACTGGTGATGAATTTCCTCAGCTTTTGCTCATCTGAGAAAGACTTTATTTCTACTTTATTTATTATATAAAGAATACTTTTGCTGGGGATAATATTCTTTACTGGCAGTGTTTTTCTTTTATCACTTTGAATATATCATTCCATCCCCTCCCTAAGATTTCTGCTGAGAAATCTTCTGTTAGTCTGATGAGGGTTCCTTTATAAGTGACTAGACATTTTTCTCTTCCTGTTTTTAGAATTTTATGTTTCTTTTTGGCTTTTGACAGTTTGAATATAGTATGTTGTGGAGAAGACCTTCTTACATTGTATCTATTTAGGGCTCTTTGAGCCTCTTGTATGGGAATGCCTAATTCTCTTGCTAGACTTGGGAAATTTTCACTTACTATTTTGTTAAACAGTTTTCTAACCCTTTTATTTTCTCTTTAGCTTCTGCAACACTGAAAATTTGTATATTTGTTCTCTTTATGGTATCCCATATGTCTTGAATACATTGCTCATTCTGTTTTACTTTTTTTCTTTTGTTTGTTTGGATTATTTCAAGGCTTGTCAAGTTCTGAGATTCTTTCTTTTGCTTGATCTAGTCTATTGTTGAAGCTTTCAAATGCATCTTGACTGTATCTTGAATTTATTCAATGAATTCTTCAGATCCAGAATTTTAGTTTGGTACTTTTTATTATATCTATCTATCTCTTTGGTAAACCATTCATATTTTGAATTGTTTTTCTGATTTCTTTCTATTGTTTTTCAAAATATCTTGTATTTCATGTACCTTCTTTAGAATCAACATTTTGATCTCTTTTACTGGGATTTTGTAAATTTCTTTTTGATTGGGATATACTGCTGGAGAACTATTGTGTTCCTTTAGAAGTATCACATTTCTTTGGTTTTTCATGTTTTCTGTGTCCTTACATTGATATCTGTGCATCTGGTATAACAGTTGCCACTTCCAATTTTTTAAATTTGCTTTTGTGGTGATAGGGATATCTAAAGATATATCTATGGTGGTGTTTGATTAGGGCACTTTGGTTTTAATTCTGTGTATGTGCAGTAGTGTAGTCTCGTTATGATTTATTTGGCTATAAATTGCATCAGTGTTGTTTATAAATTCCTCAGTGACTTAGTCTGCAACTATTAGTGGAGGCTGTGGTAATGCTTTTCTGGGGAGTTGGATGCCAGGTTGGCCAGTCCTTAGGCCCTAGTGGTGGCAACAGTGAACTAGCCATGCCTGTCCTTGGGAGTCAGGGTAGTGTATACTGGCACCAGTGTTAGTGGGTTTAGGTAGGCTGATTCTTGCCCCTCCAGGTGGTTTGCTCAGGGGCTCAGAATGATAGCATTGAGTCAGGTGGGTGCCTGAGCCCCTGGGCAGCAGACATGGTATGCAAAGTAGCAGTAGAAATGGTAGGACAATCCTCTGGGACACAAGCAGGCCGCACTAGAGTTGACATTGGCTGCAATGGATTGAATGGGCTACTCCCCAGACCCTCAGGTAATGTGTGCTAATGGGTGCTGGTTGTGGTAGTAATGGCAAGTTGTGTTGACCTGACTTCAGACTCTTGGAGGAATGCCATGTGCCACCAGTAGTGGACTGGGCTGGGTGGCCCCCAGGCTCTTGAATGGTGTGCTTAGGTACTAGAGGTGGGTAGCCAGGCTGATTGGATCTGCCCACAGCCCCCCTCCTCAGTAGTGTGTTTAGGCACTGACTGTGGTAGGCAGGGATGGAGTGATCCCTAGGCTGCTAACAGAATGCTCTGGTGGTTGCACTGTGGCCCTGCTACTGAGAAGTGTGGGCTTACTTTCTGTGACAGCAGCAATACTCAAGAAGCCATAAGGCATAGGCTTTGCTCATACCTCAGCCCTGAAGCAGACCACAGGAGTAGTGGTTTCAGGCAGTGGAATTTGCTCTCAGAGCATGTGAAAATATACAGCCACCCCTCTGCTGGGGGTGTGGGATCACTGCCCCAGCAGCATGGCAGGACACAGTCTAGTGGGGTGGGAGTTGTGCTTTCATAATGGCGCTGTGCTACAGCTTCTTAGGACTCAGGGATTTGTGGAACCCAGTATGGTTTCTCTTTGGAGCAATGCCTTTATGTTGTCTCCACTAGCTCTCTGTGCTAATCTTGGGGCCCACACAGGTCAAGGGACTTACCCATGGCTAGGATTGTAGAAATCTGTGAAGGAATGTGAAACACTGGGAATCTCTCACTTACTTTGTCTCTCCACTAGGGAGCCACTCCAGTTTCCCAGCCAATTGCAGCCAAATAGGTTGACTCTCTTCACTCTCCTTTCTTGCTTTTGTTGCTTCCTATCACTTCTCAGATGAATTCCAGTGTTCTCTCTTCAATGATCTATTTGAACTGTAGTTATCTACTTGTTAGTTTGGTTCCTCTCCCTAAAAGAGGCATGTACCAGATGTGCCTAGTTAGCCATCTTGAAACCCCTCCCCCCCAATCTGTATGTCTACTTTTGAGAAGTGTTAATTCAGGTTTTTTGCTCATTTAAAAAAGATAATTTATAGCTTTTTTCCTATTGAATTGAGTTCATTATACTTTCTGATTATTAATATTTTGACACATGAATAGTTTGCAGATATTTTCTCACATTATGTAGATTGTTCAGCTTGTTAATTGTTTACTTTGCCATGCAGAAGATTTTTAGCTTAATATGTTCCTATTTGTCTATATTTCCTTTGGTTACTTGTTCTTTTGAATCTTTCCTCTAAAAACTTCACCCAGATCAATGACCTGAAGCATTTCCCTGATGTTTTCTTTTAGTAGTTTTATGGTTTTAGGTCATACATTTAAGTCTTTGATACATTTTGATTTTATATTTATATATTTTGACAGTTAGAAATCTAGTTTCATTCTTCTGCATATGAATGTCCAGTTGTCCCAGCACCACTTATTAAAGAGACTGTCCTTTCTCCAATGTATCTTCTTAGCATCTTTGTCAAAAATGAGTTGTCTGTAAGTGTATGTATTTATCTATGGGTCCTCTATTCCATTTCATTGGTCTATATGTCTGTTTTATGCCCATGCCATATTGTTTTGGTAACTGTAGCTTTGTATTATATCTTGAAGGTAGATAGTTTTATGCCTCCAGATTCGTTCTTTTTGCTCAGGGTTGTTTTGGTTATTTGAGACCTTTTGTTTTTCCATACAAATTTTAGTATTGATTTTTCTATTTATGTGAACAATGCCATTGGTATTTTGATTGGGATTGCATTGAATCTGTAGATTATTTTGGATATTATGTACATTTTAACAATATTAATGTTTCCAATCTATTAGTATGAGACATTTTTATGGTTTTGTATATGTCCTCTAATTTTTTCACCAGTGTTTTATAGATTTTATTGTAGATATCTTTCACTTAGACTACAGTAGAAAAAACTAGAAACACTTCCAAGAGGAACTATCAAAACTATATGATGCATGGAAATTAAATGACCTGATGCTGAATGATATTTGGGTCAGTGACAAAATCAAGATGGAAGTCAAAAGTCCTTTTTTCATCTGAACAAGAAAGGCAACACCAGTTTCCAAAATCTCTGGGATACATAAAAAGCAATCCTAAGAGGAAAGTTCATAGTCTTTATTTCCTATATCAAAAATGACAGAAAGATAAAGAATTAACAACCAAATGTCATATCTCAAGGAACTAGAAAAAGAAGAATGAAAAACACTACAGAGCTAGCAAAAGAAAAGAAATAACAAGAGCAGAGAAGAACTAAATGAAATAGGAACAAAAAACAGTACACAAGATCAATAAAATAAAAATTTGGTTCTTTGAACAGATAGAAAGAATTGATAGACCACTAGCTAAATTTATCAGAAATAGAAGAGAAAGGACTCAAATTAGAAATGAAAAAACATTACAGCTGATACCACAGTAGCACAAAATATCATCCATGACTACTATGCAAACTTCTATGCACACAAACCAGAAAATACATAGGAAATGGATAAATTTTTGGAAAAACACAAACTAAGCTTGAATCAGGAAGAAACAGATATTTTGAACAGATCAATAACTAGTAAAAAGATTGAAAATATAATAAAAAATCTCCAAACAACAACAACAGAAAGCCCAGGACCAGATGGATTCACAACCAAATTTTATTAATACCAGACCTATAAAGAACTGGTACCTATCCTACTGAAACTGTTCCATAACATCAAGAAGGAGGGAATAATCTCTAACTCAATAGACAAAGCCAGTGTTACTCTGATACCAAAGCCAGGAAAAGACACAACAAAAAAAGAAAACTACAGACCAATATCCCTGATGAACATAGACACAAAATTACTCAACAAAGTACTGGCAAACTGATTTCAAAAGCACACCACAAAGATAATACACCATGATCAAGTGGAATTCTTCTGAGGGATGCATGGATGGTTGAACACATGCATATCAATATACATGATACATCACATCAACAAAATGAAAAACAAAAAACATTTGATTATCTCAATATCTCAATAGATACATAAAAGACATTTGAAAAAATTCAACATACTTTCTTGTTAAAAACTCTCAAAAAAATAGGAATAGAAAGAACATACCTCAACATGATAAAGGCCATATATGACAAACCCACAGATAATATACTGAATGGGGAAAGGTAAAAGCCTTTCCCCTAAGAACTGGAAGAAGAAAAATATGCCCACTTCTACCACTCCTATTCAACATAGTACTGGAAGTCCTAGCCAGAGAAATCAGGCAAGAGAAAGAAATAAAGGGCATCCAAATCAGTAAAAAGGAGGTCAAACTACCCCTTTTTGTTGATGATATTATCTCATGTCTAAAAACCCTAAAGACTCTTCAGAAACACTCCTAGAATTGAGAAATAAATTTAAGTAAAATATCAGGTTAAAAATTTAATGTACACAAACTAGTAGCCTTTCTATATACTAATAACAGTTAAACTGAGAGTTAAATGAAGAACTGAATGCCATTTACAATACCCTCAAAGAAAATAAAAATAACAGGGAATATACTTAGCCAAGAAAGTGAAAGATCTCTACAAGAAGAACTACAAAACACGGATGAAAAAAAATAGACGACACAACAAGTGGAAAAACATCCCATGCTTATGGATTAGAAGAATCAATATTATTAAAATGTCTATACCTCCAAGAGTGATTTACAAATTCAACATAATTCCTATCAAAATATCAATGTCATTTTTCACAGTTGTAGAAAAAATAATGCTAAACTTCATATGGAACCACAAAAGAGCCCAAATAGCCATAGTAATCATAAGCAAAAAGAACACATCTGGAGGCATCACATTACCTGACTTTAAATTATATTCCAAGATTACAGTAACCAAAACATCATGGTACTAGTATAAAGGTAGATGCATAGAACAATGGAACAGAATAAAGAACCCAGAAATAAAGCCATATACCTACTGATTTTTGATAATGCAGATAAAAGCATACACCGAGGAAAAGGTACCCATTTCAATAAATGATGCTGGGAAAAGTAGATAGCCACATGCAGAAGGATAAAACTGGATCCTTACCTCTCACCATATACAAAAATTAACTCGAGATGAATTAAAGACTTAAATGTAAGACCTAAAACCATAAAAATTCTAGTAGAAAACATAGGAAAAACTCTTCCAGACATTGGCCTTGGCAAGGAATTTATAATGAAGACTCCAAAAGTAAATATAGCAACAACAAAAATAAATAAATGGGATTTAATTACACTGACAATTTTCTACACAGCAAAGGAAATAATCAACAGAGTTAGTAGACAACTCACAGAATGGGGGAAAATATTTGCAATTATAGATTGGACAAATGGCTAATATCCAGAATCTTCAAAGAACTCAAACAAATCAGCAAGAAAAACGCAAATAGCCCAATCAAAAATTGGTCAAAAGACATGGACAGATTTTTTTTCAAAAGAAGATAGACAAATGACCAATAAACATATGAAAAACTGTTCAACATCACTCATCAGGGAAATGCAAATTAAGACCACAACTTATTCCTGTCAGAATGGCCATTATTAAAAAGTAAAAAAATAATAGATGTTGACGTAGATGTGATGAAAAGGTAATGCTTACACACTCTTGTTAGAAATGTAAACTATTATAATAAAAAGTCTATGAAAAGCAGTATGGAGATTCCTCAAAGAACTGAAAGTAGACCTACCATTCAATCCAGCAATCCCAGTACTGGGTACCTTCCCAAAGGAAAAGAAGTTATTTTACAAAAAAGACACCTGCACCCAATTATTTATCACAGCACAATTCACAATGGAATCAAAGATACAGAATCAAACTAAAAGCCCATCAACTGAGGAGTGGATAAAGAAAATATGGTTTATACACATGCACACACTATGGAGTACTACTCAGCCATAAAAAGGAATGAAATAATGTCTTTTTTAACAACGTGCATGAAACTGAAGATCATTATCCTAAGTGAAGTATCTCAGGAATGGAAAAGCAAATATCACATGTTCTTACTTATAGTGGGAGCTAAAAGAAGGATATATATTGTCATAAAGTTGTTTATGACATGGAAAACTTAGAAGGGGGATGGTGGGGAGTGAAGGATAAAAATCTATCTATTGATACAATGTGTACCAATTTGGTGATGGGTACACCGAGAACCCTGAGTTCAGCATGATACAATTCAATCATGTAACAAATAACATCTGTACTCCTTCAATCTATTGAAATTAACATAAAATGGGCAAAGGATTTGAATACATATTTCTCCTAAGAAGATAAACAAATGATTAATCAACACATGAAAAGATGCTCAACATCATTAATCATTTGAGAAATGCAAATCAGAATACAATGAGATATCATTTTACACCCAGTAGAATGGCTATAATAAAAAAGATAGACAAAAGTGTTTACTAGGAAATGGATAAAATGGAATACTTATAAACTGCTGGTGGAAATGTAAAATGGTACACCCACTTTGGACAACAATTTGGCTATTCTCTCAAAATGTTAAACATGGTGTTAGCCTAAGATCAACAATTTCACTTCTAGGTATCTATCCAAGAGAATTTAAAATGTATTTCCACACAAAAATTTATACATGAATTTTCATACCAAAATTATTTATAATAGCCAAAAAGTAGAGATAACCCAAGTGTCCATCAGGTGATAAATGCATAAACAATATGTGGTTTGTCCATATGATGGTATCAGTCATAAAAAGCATGAAGCATTGATACATGCTAAAACATGGATGAACTTTGAAATTATTATGCTAAGTGAAAGAAGGCAGACACAAAAGGACATATAATTGTATGATCCCATTTATATGAAATTCCAGAATGGGCAAATCTAAAGAGATAGAGTTATATCTCAATTAAAAATCAAAACAGAATAAAACAGACCTGTTTTCAAACAAAGCCCTGGTACTTTCTATGCTGACAGAGGAATATGGGTGGATTGAAATGAAGGATAGAATGTATGTCAGTGTAGGCATCTGAATACAAAAGGATTCAGTCTTTGATTCAGGGAGATGGCAGAAGGAATGAGAAGAATTGTAGGGGACTGAGAAGAATCAATTCAAAGAATCTGAGAGAAAATTCAAAGGAAAAATACTAATAATAGGATTTGGTGACATATTATACTCTAAGGAAAAATTGAGTCTCCTGATTCCAGGTAAAATAAGGTAAAGAATTTAAGGTAGCTATAATAGTTCCTAGCATTTGATAAGTGCCTATTAATTCTCCTGCACTTTCTACTCCAATGACTGTCCCACTTATTTCTATCTCAGAAATCTCGGATTTGTCACAGTATTCACTGGCCAATGAGGCAATCCTGTGGTTTCTCGCCTCAGTTTTCTTCCTTCTGGGTATTTGGGGAAAGGTAAAAGCCTTTCCAAATTTCTTAAAGTAGCTTATTCTGTGTCTCATTCTCATCAGAGTTCCTCTGATGAATTAATTGAACTGAAGTAGATGATGTAAGATTATAATGATAATGATAATAACATCTGTTATTATGGAGTAATTCCTATGTGCTAAACTCAATACATATTTTATATCTTTTATATTTATAATTATATTTAGAAGTAAATATTATTATTGTCATTTTACAGACAAGGAAACCACAAAAAGGTTAAGTAATATTCTCAAAATCATGGTACTAGTAAGTGGAAAGTATAGGATATAACCCTAAGTCTTTTTGCCTCCAAAGCCTGTATTATATTTCCACCGTGATAAGTATATAAATTTGTTGTCAGATCAAACTATACTCTGAATCTTGTTCAACCCCTTCTTACTAATGTAAACTTTGCTAAGTCACTTCCCTTCTCTCACCTGTAAAATGGCAATGATACATTTTCATAGGATATTTTAAAGTAACTACATTATTTTGGGGAAATTGTTTAATACCTCTGAACCCCAAAAAGCTCAGAATAATATGGGAATAATAATAGCTATCTCTCAAACTTACTGTAAAAGTTATCTGAGATAATGTGAGTAAAGCTTTTAGTAGACACATAGTAAGTATTCAATATGTGTTGAACTGTTGCTGGAATTAACTGCCTACCTACCTATCAATGGTAATTTACTCCTGCTATATCTATGCATGAGGGAAAAAACCAGGAAAATAAATCCATATACATCTTCTTAAGTCATACTTGATATATGACATATATCTTTCTTTTTTAAAATTTCAGAATATTATGGGG
>CAUYPO010007463.1:0-23939 GCA_963574435.1 Cheirogaleus major | reverse complement strand
ATCTTTTTCTTATTTTGAAAGTTACATAATAAAATAAATTAAAGTACACAATTAAGAGTAAATGATAAAATGTAAAATTGTTTTTTTTTAAAAAGTTATAATCAATGCTTTGAATTTAACTTTAATACACAAATTAAATTTTTTTTTATTTCAAGAAAACATGGGAGTACAAACATCTTGGTTACATTTTATATCTTTTCCTCTCCCTAGCAAGGGTTAGAGGTTTGCTCTTCCCCTCCACAGTGCTCACCACATCCCTCAGATGTGGTTCTACCCCCCAACCCCCGAATCCCTGGCGATCTACAGAATAAATGCAATCCCCATCAAAGTACCATCATCATTCTTTAAAGATCTAGAAAAAATAATTCTTCACTTAGTATGGAACCAGAAAAAAACCTTGTACAGCCAAAGCAATCTTAAGTCAAAAGAACAAACTGGGAGGCATCAGTTTTCTTGACTTCAAGCTGTACTATAAAGCAATAATAATTAAATCAGCCTGGGATTGGCACAAGAATAGAAACATGGATCTTTGGAATAGGACTGAGATTCCAGAGATGAAGCCATCTGCATATGGTAACCTAATCTTTGATAGAGCAGACAAAAATATACAATGGGGAAAAGAATCTCTCTTCAATAAATGGTGTTGGGAAAACTGGATAGCTACATGCAGAAGAATGAATCTGGATCCCTACCTCTCACCTCTCACAAAAATCCACTCAAGATGGATAACAGATTTAAACCTAAGGCATGAAACCTTAGGAATCCTAGAAGAAGATGTTGGGAAAACCCTTTCGGACATCGGCCTAGGCAAAGAATTCTTGAAGAAGACCCCCAAAGCAATTACCACAATAACAAAAATAAACAAATAGGATCTGATTAAATGTTTATTAATAGTATTTAAGAAATTATTTTCCTTTGTGTTATCCTCAGTTTCAATTTAGCCTATTTTTCTAAAAATTGTTTTATGAAAATAAAATTTTACTCCTAATGTTTTTACTTATCTACCAAAAAATCTGGGGTTTATTTCTTTGTTTCTTATAAATTAACTGATCTATTATTTTTTATTTTTTTTAATAATTGGAGTAATATGCCAAAATGTGTAAGACTTGGCTTTGGCTATTCAATGCTTTAAATCAAGGATTATTAGATTCAGAATCTAAAATGATGTCAACAGACTATTGTTTACCTTGTGGAGGTCTTGCATCTGATAAGAAAACAGCAATATGTTGAAAACATCATAGGCATCTTAGTTAACTACAGATTTATTTACACATCAGTATAATTTAGCTACAAACAATTAATATAATCCAACTGAGAATTAATATAAAAACAATTTCCTTGGATAGAAGTTGGGAGTCCCACTTGGCTGACTAAAGATTATCTTTAGAATTCTATTAGGTTCTGGTTGCTGGGTTTTAAGAGGAATAAATCCAAACCTGAACACATTAAGAACACTGAGGGCATTCTAAAAGCATCATTTTGAGAAATAGATGAAGAAACTGGGCATGACCGCCTTGGAAAATAAAAGAGGATAGGAGGGACATGTTTCTTACCCTAATTTAAAATATTTGAAGGATAACATACACTAAAGAGATGGAAATGTTTCACTCTGGCTGCAGGATAGTATAAGTAAGAACAATTGGCAGTTTATGGAGATGGATCTGTGCTCAAAAAGGAGCAGAAATTTTGTGCTATCCAGAGGTGAAAATTGGAACCTTTGAGTGATACTAAGTTTCACACTAAGTCTCTCGTCATTAATATGTTCAACAGAATTGAGGGATAGTTAGCTAAACCAGATCATTTAAAGTCCTTTCAAACTCATATCTTTTTACATAAACTATAAATTTGTTCACCAAAAAAACAAAAACAAAAACAGAGCAAAAATTTTATTTTTTTATGCATTATACAAAGTCATATGCTCCTATTTTTCAGGTGTTATACTTAGGCTATTTATGTTAGTCCAAGTGCTATAAAGGCACTAAATAGTCCAGAATGATTTAAGCTGAATGCAAATCTGATTGGATTTTGATTTTTCATAAGGTGATTCCCAAATTTTTCAAAGAACTCTGATTTTGTGATACAGTGAAAGGTGAAACAACTATAAGCGAGGTATATGTTGCAATCTTAGGCAAAGTAGCACTGCTATTCACTGTGTGGATTTGATGAGCCTAAAATTGCAACATATATTGGTAAAAAGCTTAGATTCTGAAGTCATACTGGTGAGTTCACATTGTAATTTTGCCCTTTTCTTTCTGTATGTCCTTGAACAATTTAGCTCAGCTCTCATAGTCAGCTTAGTTCATCTGCAAAACTGGAATAGCAAAATACATAATATGAGTAGATACATTGAAAAAGATGAAACAAGTATAAATACAGGGCTTGGCTCTTTATAATGTTCAATGCTATTGTTATACTATAGTACTCTTATACATGAAGTATACTTGTCTTTATACTGAGAAATTCTCAATTTCAATGATACTAATATACTATTCATATTGAAGATGGGAGTGTGGGTAGGTGACTAGATTAAAAATTATAAATCTTAGTGGACGTAGAGAGTCGAATTCAATGATTTTTTGGTTTCTTATGTTTTATTTTCCGTCAATAGGAGAACTTGAACCTCTGCTAATCAACAAGGAATAATCAATTTCTTCTTATCTATATTTAACAATTGCCTAAATGGAAAATAAAAAGATATTTTTCATATTCTCAAAATTTGTTGAATGATCATTTTCAAATTATATTAAAGCAAAGTGTTCAAATTAAAGAAATGTATTTAGATATCTGGATAATTTTATTTTCCTAGAGAAGAAATGTAATTTAAAAAAAGATATAGAGTCTGCATTATAGTCCTTTGTCAGATGTATGCTTTGCAAAGAACTCAAACAAATCAGTAAAGGAAAAAAAAAAAAATCCAAAGAAAATGGGAAGAGGTTTTTCAAAAGAAGATAGACAAATGGCCAACAAACATATGAAAAATGTTCAACATCACTAATCATCAGAGAAATGCAAATTAAAACTACAATGAGATACCATCTTAGCCCTGTCATAATGACCATTATTAAAAGGTAAAAATAAAGACTCCTGCGCCCGAATGTTTACCACATAATAATTCACAATTGCAAAGATGTGGAATCAATCTAAGCACCCATCAATTTATGAGTGGATGAAGAAAATGTTTATACATACCATGAGGTACTACATAGCCATAAAAAGGAAAGAATTAATGTCTTTTGCAGCAACTTGGATGGGACTGGAGACCATTATCCTAAGTGAAGTATCTTAGGAATGGAAAACCAAACACCATATGTTCTCACTAATAAGTAGGAGCTAAACGATGAGTACACATGGGCACAAAGCAATACAAAGGATATGAGAAGCTAAAATGTGGGGAAGGTAGGTGGAGTGAGGGATAAAAACTTACCGCTGGGTGCAATAAACATTATTCTGATAACAGGCACACCGAAAGCCCTGGCTTAAGGATTATATAAGGTATCCATGTAGCAAACATATTTATACTCCCTTAATATTTTGAAATTAAAAAAATAAAAGAAGATATAATTATTTTAATTTGTGCTCATTCTTCTATTCAATCCACTTATAACCTAGTGTTTCCTTAAGTCTTTTAATCAGTAGTGAATGATTCAGTGGTGAACCAGTGAATGGTGGTGTTTCAACTGAAACACTAAAAAAAGAAATTGCAGATGATATAAACAGATGGAAAAATCTACCTTGTTTATGGATTGGTAGAATCAATATGGTTAAAATGTCAATATTACCTAAGGTGATCTACAGAATTAATGCAATCCCCATCAAAGTACCACCATCCTTCTTTACAGGTTTAGAAAAATAATTCTTCACTTTGTATGAAACCAGAAAAAACCTCGTATAGCCAAAGAAATCTTAAGTAAAAAGAACAAACTGGGAGTCATCAGTCTTCCTGATTTCAAGCTGTACTATAAAGCAATAATAGTTAAATCAGCCTGGTATTGGCACAAGAACAGGAGCATCGATATCATTACCACTTTTTTCTATTTATTAATTTTTGAAGCTCCCTGTCTTGATCACCTCATATTCACTGCTATATATTTTTTTTAAAAAATGTTCAGAATATTATGGGTGTACAAAGATTTGATTACATATATTGCCTTTGCTCAACCCAAGCCAGAGCTACAAGCCTGCCCATCCCCCAGACAATGTGCTGTGCACTCATTAGTTTAGCATGTCATGTCACTGTCTTCTGGCCTCCATGATTTCTCAGGAGAAACTGACTATTAATTTTATTGAAGATCCCTTGCATTTGATGGGTTGTTTCTCTCTTGCTCCTTTCAAGATTCTCTCTTGGTCTTTGACTTTTGGCATTTTGATTAAAATGTGTCTCATTATGAATGTTTTTAATATCATATATTACCTCAGATTTGGGAGGTTTGGGCTATTAGTTCTTCAAATATTCTTCGTCATTCTTTATTCTGTGTCTTTTCTCAATCTATGAATCCCATAATGACCTTTCTGCTGGTTGATGGTGTCCTATAGGTTCCTTATGTTTGGTTCACTTTTCCTCATTCTTTTTTCTCTTCTACTCAGATTGTATTGTTTCAATTGTCCTATCTTCTAGTTCACTGATTATTCTTCCTCTGTTTAATCCATCTAGTATAAATATATTTATTTTAGTTATTACAATTTTCACCTCCAGAATGTCTATGAATTTTCTTTATATAATTTGTATCCTCTTTGTGGATATTCTAATTTTGTTCCTATATAATTGTCCTGATTTCTTTCAATTATTTGTCTATGATTTACTTTAGCTGTTGGAGCATGTTTCAGACAGTTGACTTAAAGTGTTTGTCTATCAACTTAAAGGTTGAGCTTCCTCAGGGATGGCTGCATTCAATTTATGTTTTGTGATTTTTGTTAAAAACTGGGTATTTGAATGTTATGATATAGTGCCTATGGAAATCATAATTACTAAACTTTCAAGACTTTGATGTTCTTGCTTTTTGAAGGCTCCGGTCATATTTTAGTTTAGTGAATCTCCCAAATTATTTTCACAAAGACTACCTTCCTTACTGTGTGTAGTTGCTAAAAATTTCTCTTCTTTTAGCTGTGTTCAGCTAATGTTTGACAGAGATTTCCTTGAAAACCAGAAGCAAAGCAAATAAGCAACTCTGGAAGCCCTTGCAGATTGATTCTGTTCTGGGGCATTCCTTCTACTTTTAGCCAGGTCATTTACCTTTCTGTCTGAGCCTTCACTCTATGTTTACACTTAACTTAGGGATGAGTCAGAGGTTAAAGCTTAGGGTTCTCTCAGGTCTTTTTAAAACATGGATTCTGCCCTGGGAATGCACAAGGCTTTCTAAATTCACCAGTATACACAGGATTCTTGAATGCCTTAATTACCCAAAGAAACTCTTTTCTATTTTTCCCTCCATGTTTAAGGCTGTCTATACTGTCTATACTTTGTAGGTATGTATTGTATGGTATCAAACATAATGGCTTGCCACAGGTGGCTGTGGGTTTTTCCGTCACCTAACAATGTTTCCCAGCAATGCCTGCTGCTTGTCTGTCCTAGGTGAGTTGCAAGTCAAGTTAAAAAAGAAATGATAATTGCCCTGTGTCAGTCTTTTGGGTAGCCTCTACACAGGTTAGAACAAACACACTATTTTAAAATAATGTTTAGTGTGCTTCCCTGGAACCAGGAATCATGATCTCACACTTGGAATATTGACTGCTGTCCTCAAAACCACTGTCAAGTCAGTGGGTAGATCAAGGTAAAGTAAAAACTTCACAAAGCTGTCCTAGCATTTGTAAGTTGCTTTTTGTGGGGGCAGGGGATTCAGTATTTTCTCAGATGTTATAAAACTTTGGCTGTTTTCCAGACTCTGACAAATTTGATTCTGATAGTTTCAGCTTTATTTTAAAAATTCTGTTGAGGGACAGGTGTTTAAAGCTCCCTACACTACAGTTTTGCTGATATTTCCACTATCGACCAGTTTTGCATAAGAGGAATTATGCCACATTGTAACAACAACAACAAAAATCCATAACACAAGATAACACAATCATGTCACAATTAAATTCTAGACACAAAATATTTCATCAATTACTACTGAAGGAAATTATATTTCATCTGACAATATTATTTTATTGTATTGATATCAACTAGTAGCTTCAATAAGTATCATACCATATAGCCTGCTTTTGCTTTATAATCTTAAGAAATTTATAAAAATAATAAAGTATTTATATCTAAGTATTTATAGCATATTTGGTAGAAATTTCATAAAAATTTTGCTTCAAAAGAATGAAATATGTCCAGAAAATGATTTATGTGTGTGTTTTTTCCATTCAAATGCCTAAAATTATAAGAACATAACAGTATTCTTATTCTAATTCACTCTGTAGAATGGCAGAGAGAAAATAAAAGAGTCAAAAATGAAATAACAGGAGGGTGAGAAGGAAAGACAGAAAAACATTCTTATTACGTTTTACATTGGGTAGTGCGTATACCAACAAGCTAGATATATTATCAAGTATAAAAATACTGCTTATGAATTCATTCAATAAACATTTATTAGGCAACTACTATGTGCTAGTTTCTGGGAATATAAAGTGAATATCCGATTCAAAACACAAATATATTAATGCAAGGTGATATAGCAATAGTCACAATGACCTTCCATTTATGGTGGTGATATTATCGGATTAACTCCCAAAAAACAAAGTTATGCATTATGTAATAAAAATACCACCATTGTAACTGTGAAATGTGTTTCATACTAAGGTAACAATATTTTCACATTTTCCATACAAAGAAATGTCATTCATATGTAGCAGGATGAAATACTTTGTTATTGTAGGCTTAAAGTGTTGTCATCAGGCTTTAAAATCATTTAGCAAAGAACAGATACATAAGCAAAGTTATGATGTCTTTAGCACTAATTATGTGGTGCAATCACAATGAAATACTGACAAAATTGTCATTTGCTCCTTCCTGTCACTGTTGCTCAGTGGTGTGTGGCTCCACAAATTGACATAACATGTTATGCCATATCAGCATTATGTGGCTGGTTGGCTTTGGTAGACAGGTTGCCACAGTGGCTGTTGAAAATCTTTTCAGTTTGAAGATAAAAAATAAATAAAGTTACTGTGGAATAATTAGCATATGTTTGGGTTTAGAAGGAGGTAGGATTAGGTGCAAGTCATCAGTTCAACAATCTGAACATGTAGCCATGGCACAGATGGAGCTAAGGGTATATTCTTTGCCAATTCAGTGTTCTAAGCACTATTAATAGAGACATATTGGAAAGTTAAAATGTAAGATAATTTATATGTTACAGGGAGCAGTGTCACAAGTATTGCTGGTGTGTGTTGACTTTTAAAGAACAGGAATTCCACCAAACCGTTAATAGTGTGAGCTCACATTTTATATGAATGAGTATAATTAAATATGAGCATCTATAATTTTATCAGTATGACAGCTAGTTTGAATACTCTGCTTAGTGTACATGGAGTGTATTTACATAGAAAGTAATATAGAGATAAAGCAGAAAGGAAAGATCAAGAGAGCTTGAGTGCATTTATTTTGGCCTATACCAGACTCTTACCACACAGAACAAGGAAGTTTCCAATAAATTGCAGGCCCAGGACCCCCTGAAGATGGATGAATTACTAAACTGGATGCCTTACAAACTGTTAGTGCTTACCTTTCTGTAACAATAGTTAATGATTAACTTTTGTAGCCTGGCCACAAGACAATTCTGGTCACGTGTGGTTGTTTCCCAACAGCCTTCTTGAATATTTAAAAAAATGGTGCCATAGCCCAATAAAGAGTCCCACTCATGCTTGGGAGAGGACCCCTACTCCGTTTGTGGAGAAGGATCTTTTGTCTGACTATATCTAAAGAGCAAGCCAGGTCAGTCAGTTGCAATACAAAACCCAAGAAACTGAGAAGAAGTAAAAAAAGAAAGTAAATTATTAAACTCTTGCTCAGTGAGGAAGAAAATCCCCACCAACTCCCAAGGCTAGGGGCATCTGCCATCCATCAACTACTTGAATTTTCACAGAATGGGATTAAAACCCCTGCTACCTCATTACTGGGGAAGCCATGTTTAAGCATATGGAGTGAATGCATGTCATGTAATTCAGGAGGAAAGTCTCAAGAACAGAGTTGGAAAGAGATGGACTGTTCAGGACTTCTGCTAAAGACATGACCAGCTGGTAGTAGTCCCATCCATGGGGACTACTAGTGTCTGTCACTAGTTGACTTGCTCTCAAATTCTTTTCTCCATGAAGCCAAGAACCCACTTGACGAGTTCAAGAGCCTTTCCTCCATTCAGTGGGAAACCCCCTTAATCATATTCCTGGTGACACCATATGGGACAAAAAGAGATCCCCTACCCAAACTCCAAATTAAGACCATATGGTATCATAGGGATGTGGAGAGCATTGTGGGGGGTAAGGACATACCTCTAACCCTTCTTAGGGAGACACAAAGTTATACAATGTATCCAAAGTGTAAAAAGAAAAAAAATCTTTTGTTGGATGGAGGGCAGGCGAGAGGGGGGAGGAAGTGTAGAGTTACATAATGTGTGCCGTGCGCACCACCTGGGGATTGGACTCGCTTGAAGCTCTGGCATGTGGGGGGGGAGGAGTGGTAGGGGTAATGTATGTAACCCTAACAATATTTGTACCCCCATTATATGATGAAATAAAATAAAAGAATACTTATAGATATAAATAATGTGTGCTAAATCAGAGTTGTGGCAGTGCAATTAAAGTTTGTTTAATTATAGACATAAGACATAGAAAGACGGATGGCACATGACAGAAGTGTAAAAAGGTCTTTTACAAATCAGTTCTATAATGCTGAAACGCAGTTCTACAGTTCAACGATTATATTTTCTACCCCTTAGACTTATAACACAGTAGACTGTTCAAGATGGAGTAGAATAAATGAGGTAGATGAAGCAACAATCGGTAGAGCACAACACAATGAGCCTTTGAGTTGTGGTACTATGTCATGAACCTCATTAACATGACATATCAAAAATAAGGAAAGACTTGCACCCAGAGCAGAAAAATGACAGATGTAGTAAAAAGTATTTTGAATTAATAAATGACTGAATATTGCTTCATCCACCCTTCCACACTCTATCACTCAGCAAATAGATGGTTGCCTCTATTAAAAGACAAATTGGGTTTATAGATTGTTTTGTTTTGTTTTTAATATAGGATGAAGTATTTATGCTGATAGGAATGATCCAGTAAAAAGAAAAGAAATTTTCATCAGATAGTGAGGAGAATTTCTCAAGTCATATCCCTGAAGGCAAAAGTGGATAAAAAATATATAATAAATAAAAGCACAGATAATCCATCTACAGAAAAAAAGATAAAGTATTAATATATGGTAGAGATGCTGGTAGATGAGTAAATGTGTTTTAAGAGATTACAGAAGGTTATTTTGCTCTGTTGTTATATTGTTTACATTTTTAAGGAAAAAACAAAATAACCTGCTGTAGGATATTTTTATTGTTATATTTTGTTTTTAGATAGCTTTTGTCAGGTTAGAATTCTCTTCTATACCTCCTTTGTTAATTTTTATTCTTTGTGATTTTTATTCTTTTTATGAGGAATTAATGCTAAATTTTTGCAATTATTATTTCTACTTCTAGATGATCATATTGTCTTACTCTTTAATCAGTTGAGATATTGACTTACTGCACTTATTACACTTATTGATTTTTAATGTTTAAGTAAACTTATATTCATGAAATAAATCCAGTTTGTTCAGGATATATTTTCCTATTTACATATTTCTAGATTTAGTTTGCATTATCTAAATAAGAATTGTTATGCCTATGGTCCTATGTGAAACTGGCTAATAATTTTCCTTTCTTATACTATCCTTGTCATATTTTGGTGTCTCAGTTTTTCCAGCTTCATAAAATGAATTGAACTTTGTTTTTCTATTCTCTACAAGAGCTTCTATAAGATTAGAAATATTTTCCTTTTTGTTTGATAAAATAAAATTACCTTGAGTTTTATGTGCAGAAATATATTGATGACATATTCAATTCCTTTAAAATATAGACTACTCAAATTATTTTCATGGTCAGTTTTGGAAAATTATCCATTTAATATCTATTTTCAAATATATTTCTATTAAATTGTTCATAATACCCTTTTATTATCTGTTTAATTTCTACCCCATCTTCATTACTCACTCACTCTTTGTTGTTACTGATATTTGTATATTTATACCTTTTTCTCTCTGTCCTTTGTTTTACCTCATCAAGTAGCCATCGTTTTGTCAATTGTGTTATTCTTTTTGAAGAAATCTTTAATTTTTGGATTTGCATGCATTTAAAATTTCTTCACAGTGCAGTTTTAGCTATTTTAAACAAGATTTCATGCACATTATTTGCTATCAATTAAAAATATTTTCTTAATATACTCATGTATTTTCTAACATGTAAACATATGGGGGATATTTTATTTATAGTTTGCCAGCCAGTGATTTGGACCATAATGACATGATGTCCAAAACTTGTACTTTGATTTTTTCATTTCTGAAAGTTTTTGACATTTGTCAATATTTGTACATACACCATTTATGCTTGAAAAATAATGTATAGAGTTACTAGGTACAATATTGTAATTCACCCATTAGATCAAAATCCTTCATTGTATTGTTCAGATCTTCTACATCTCAAAGTATTTGGTCCATTCCTGATTGTTTTTCAAAATAAATATCTATTTTTATGTAAAATCAATATTTTTTTCATTTTTTAATAATTTTTTCTTGATGAAATAAATTGTGTCCACTTTAAAGATGCTTTATTGATATCCAAAGAAAGTTGAACAAGGCAGATACTTACTGAAAGAACTCAAATTCATCTATCTTCATATGCTTATAGCACATTATAAACTAGTTTCATAGGACAACCTCAGATTAAGAAGAGTAAATGTATTTGAATCTATTCATATAGATTCTACCCATTTCTACTTCTACCTTACTATAAAGTTTATTTACCACACAATAGTGAGAGAATTTCTTTAAAATATAAAATAATTTGTTTCTTTGCATTTTGGATAACGAATAATGTTTTACTGTAAGTATGAACCATGTAATATTTGGGATGGATTTATTTTTTTAAATTTATTTACTGTTTTTCTGAAGTTGAAATTTAACTGGACATCCTGTGTTTTTATTCACTAAATCTAGTTGACCTTTCTCTGCTTAAAATTTTCCAATGGCTTTCCCTCTCAAACAGAGTAAAAACCAAAGTAAAAACCAGTTTTAGGCATGGCAACACATGCTCTGGCCCTGGAGTAACTCTCTGATTTCACCTTCTTCCATAACGCTACAATATTACCCCCTGATATTCACAGTGATCTTCTTGCTATGTACCCTTACTAAACCAAACACTTCTGCCCCAGACCCTTGCTCTTTCCACCCTTACTTTCCTCAGGTGCCTGTACAAATGTGTCACCTTATAAGAGAGACTTTGGCTAACTAATATAAAATAGCAACAATCTCATATTCTCTGTCCTTTACACTATTATCTGTCTTTGGGATACTTAGCACCACCTGACATTATCTAATATTTTTGTTGTTGTTATTTTTTGCCCGTCTCCAAATTAGATTTAAACTCTATAAAGTCAAAAGCTTTGTTTTATTCACTATTTTGTATACATGTAGTAGGGGCTCAATATGTTTTTGCAGTTGTAATAAATGAAATAAATATTTGCTTATCCAGAAGACAGCACAGTTGTTTATCATTTATAACATTGTCCTCCAGTGTACTATCATCCTGAGCATTGTGTATACAAGTCAAAGGGATTTTACTGAGAAAATTAAAATGATTTAAATGACCATTTCACTCCAAACTATATTTAACTTTCAATTAGAAAATTTAATAGTTATTTTGATTTATATGTCATCTTTTGCTTTATTCAAAAATTATTTAACTAAATAAGAGACATTAAAATTAATGAAGTTATTCTACTAGAGATAATGTTGAAAGTAGTTAATATATATTTATAAACTGATTCTAAATCTACCCATGTACAATTATTTCAACTCTTCTCTATATTTTTATAAAGCTGTATATAAATTTTATGTTTTTGAAATCTGATTTAAAAAGTATCAGGAGGCTCCATTTAAAAATCAATATATACAATATGATATAATACCAAAAACTCAGAGACACACATAATAAATACTACCCCTAAAAATGATGAAAACTGACCATATAAGTCCAGTGATACTTGATGATTGTGTCCTTAGAAATTACTCCAAGATTGGATTTGGGGTTCTGAAATAACAGTTACTTCGGATTGCACTTATATGCTAAGGTTTAGTTTTTAAAGATGGATACAGTGCCTATGTGGTTATACTCAGTGGCTTATATCCTCAGCTCTACACCGCGCCAGTCTTTCTTTGTAAATAGACCCTTGCATTTATACATAGCAGCAAAGGCCTCCACTTCCTCTGCTATGGTCTGAAAGTTTATGTCTCTCTATAGATTTCATATGCTGAAATGTAATCCCCAATGTGATAGTATTAATAGGTGGAGACTTTAGGAGGGCTGTGCTGTCATCAATGGAATTAATGACCTTTCATAAGAGGTGTTTGGGAGCTCTTGCCCTTCCATGCCTCCTGCCATGGGAGGACAGCAGCATCATGAAAGAGCAGGCCCTCGCCAGACACTTATCTTAAGGAACCTTAATGTTTTGATCTTGACCTTCACTATCTCTAGAACTGTGAGAAATAAATTTCTATTGTTTAGAAATTATCCTGTTTATGGTGATATAGCACCTCTTGTATACTCCTGGATACAGCTGGAACCCATTCTACTAAGTGAAGTATCTCAAGAATGGAAAAACAAGCACCACATGGACTCACCAGCAAATTGATATTAACGGATCAACACCTAAGTGGACATATAGGAATAACATTTGTCAGGTGTCGGGCGGGTGGGGGGGGGTGGAGGGGATGGGTATATACAAACATAATGAGTGAGATGTGCAACGTTTGGGGGATGGTCATGCTTGAGGCTCTGCCTTGAGGTGGGAGGGGGGCATGGGCAATATACATAACCATAATATTTGTACCCCCATAATATGCTGAAATAAAAAAATAAAAAATTTAAAAAATTAAAAAAGAAATTATCCTGTTTATAATATCACATTATAAACCTGCTGCATATTTTATTATTTAAACACAGTTTCATTTTCTTATAAAATAGCTACTACATTGTGATATCTTAATGCAAATATTGCTAACATTAACACTAACATTTGGCTTATAAAGTGTATGGAAATGAAGATTAAAGTTTAGATCTGCTCTATTAGCATAGAGACTAAATACATTGAAAATACTTCTATAGATTTTATGTAATAAAACTATTATAACTATTAAAATAATTACAATTCTGTATGAAGGAGAAAAAGCAAAATTGTCTATTTGGCTTCTTTTAAAAACAGTAGACCCTTGATCAATGTGGAGATTAGGGGTGCCAACTCGTCACACAGTTAAAAATCCACATATAACTTTTGGCTTCCCAAAACTTTACTACTAATAGCCTACTTAGTAAATTAAGGCTTACCAGTAACATAAACAGTCAATTAACACATATTTTGTATATTGTATGAATTATATATATATATATATATATATATACTGTATTCTTATATAAACTAGAGAAAAGAAAATGGTATTAAGAAAATCATAAGGAAGAGAAAATAGATTTACTCTTTATTAAGTGGAAGTGGATAAAGGTCTTCATTCTTGTTGTCTTCATGTTGAGTAGGCTGAGGCAGAGGAGGAAGAGAGGCTGGTCTTACTGTCTGTAGGGTGGCAGAAGTAGAAGTGGAGGAGGTGGAAGGGGAGGCAGGAGAGGCAGACACACTTCATGTAACTTTACAGAAATACATTTCAATTTCTGTCTGTCTTTTTTCTGCATTTTTATTTCTCTAAAAATGTTTTTATATGGTACAGCCCTTCTTCCATGGTTTGCTTTAGTTTCAGTACCTGTGTCATAGAAGGGTCCATGTTGTAAAAGAAGTGAAAAAGTCTTGAATAATCAAATTCCTTCTGTCAGATTGTCTAATGTTAATTTATTTTCTGACACTGCCTCTTCCATGTCTTCTTCCTTACTGTCTGGCACTGGTTCAGAAACACTCATCTCTTCCTTACTAATAAATGTCCTTGTGGTATTTTTTTTCAGAATAAGGCATTTTCATCTACATTAAAAATCTATTCAGGCAGATATCCTTTCAACTTGATGATTTTCTTAATGGCATCTGGGAACATACCTGCCACCAATTGGTCAACAGAAGTTGCTTCTCCTGTTATCTTGATATTTTTAAAGCCAAGCTTATTTCTAAAATTATCAAACCATCCTTTGCTGGCATTAAATTCTTCAGCTTTAAGTCCTTCACCTTTCTTTGGCTTTATGTTGTCATATAATGACTTCACTTTTTCTCAAATCACATTAGATTCTATAGGTATGCTTTTTTTATAGCAATTCTGCACCCACATAAAAGCTGCATTTGCATTTTCAATACAAAATAAAAAGGTATTTCTCAAAAGGTACAAGATTTTCATGGCTGTAGGTATAGCTGCAGCTGCAGCTTCACAAACTTCCTTTTCTTTTTTTACAAGGGTCCTTATGCTGGATTAATTTATCTTAAAGTGGCAGCAACCACTGTGGCAGACCTCAATCTACAGCACATCTCAAGCAATTCAACTTTTTCTTATAATGTCATGACTTTTCTCGGTCTCTTGGGAGCACTTCCAGTAAGAAGTGGAATTTTATATGGCCCCCATGGTGTTATTCAAGGTTTACAAAATTTCACTATGTACAGTGACACTGAAAAATACACAAGGACTGTGAGAAATCATTTTTTATGACAATATGTAATTTACTGGAGAGAGGAACTGCTTACAGGGAGATGATTAGTGTCACAGAGCATTCTAACAGGATACTCGCAACACTTGAGGTCATCACAATAGCAACAGGGGGTGGCTAAGAAATTATTACAGTAGTACAGTATGTACTAAAATTAATTGTATGCAGTTATGATTTAATACTGCATCTTTAGGTTTGTTTACCTCTCTCAATTGCTAATGGCACCATGTACTCTAAGTGATTGTATGCATAAATCTTAGTAAATTATAACTTTCTATAATAGATTTGTGTATATTTTATGGTAATAAATGATAGCATTAGACTAGGATATACATAAATTTTATGCATCTATGTCATTCCTAAATTTTTCTTAATTTTTTTCTAATATTTCTAGGCTACCCAGCCCATAGACAAGTTTTTTTCAAATTGTTGCAAATCTCCAAAAACTTTTCCAATATATTTATTGAAAAATTCTACATATAAGTGGACCCACACAGTTCAAATTCATGTTTGAACTATTCAATAAATGGTGCTGGGAAAACTGGATAGCCACATGTAGAAGACTGAAACAGGATCCACACCTTTCACCTCTCACAAAAATCAACTCACAATGGATAACAGACTTAAATCTAAGGCATGAAACAATAAGAATTTTAGAAGAAAATGTTGGAAAAACTCTTATAGACATTGGCCTATGCAAAGAACTTATGAAAAATGCCCCCAAAACAATCATAGCAACAACAAAAATAAAATGGGAACTGATCATATTAAAAAGCCTCTGCACAGGCAAGGAAACTGTCACTAGAGTGAACAGACAAGCTACAGAATGGGAGAAAATATCTGCAAGCTACACATCCAGTAAAGGGCTGATAACTAGAATCTATATAGAACTCAGGAAAATTAACAAGAAAAAATCAAACAATTAAAAGGTGGGCAAAGGACATGAACAGAAACTTTTCAAAAGAAGACAGACTAATGGCCAACAAACACAAGAAAAATTGCTCAACATCTCTAATCATCAAGGAAATGCAAATCAAAACCACAATGAGATATCACTTAGATATCATTCCAGTGAAAATGGCTTTTATCAAAAAGTCTCAAAACAACAAATGTTGGCATGGATGTGGAGAGATAGGAACACACTCATACACTGCTGGTGAGACTGCAAATTAGCACAACCTCTGTGGAAAGTAATATGGAGATACCTGAAAGAACTAAAAGTAGAACTACCATTTGATCCAGCAATCCCATTACTGGGTATTTACCCAAAGGAAAAAAAGATATTCTATAATAAAGACATCTGCACTCAAATGTTTATAGCAGCATAGTTCACAATTGCAAAGATGTGGAAACAACCTAAGTGCCCATCAATACATGAATGGATTAATCAGATGTGTGATATTTTATATATTTTTTCAATTAAATAGTGCTTGTGAAAAATCTCTTCTAGCAGTTGTTACTAAGAGATCATCTTAGAATGCATGTTGTCTAAGTGTATTCTTTCACTCTTTGAAAGTATTTTAAATGCTTATTTGTGAATTAGATCTCTTTTTTAAAAATATTTTTATCCCATCAGCTTATTTTAATAAAAAATTAAGTTGAAAATGTAATGACAGCTTTTGTGGAATGCCTGCCAGAGCTGAGGTTCACATTTATTTACAATACTGCAGCTATAATAAATAAAATTTTTAAATTGACATATAGATTATCACTTTGCACATACTTAACAGTAAAAATTAATTTATTATAATTTTCATAAATAAAGATACAGAAAATGTATATTGCTTGTCACATAATTAAACTCCAATATCAACATTTTCTTACTGATATTATAATTATAGTTCTTGACACAATGAATTTCTTCTGTTCATAAATCTTTTATTAGAAACATGTTTTATTAAAGTTCACTTTTTTCTCATTCTCTGCTCTTATATTTAGTTTCACAACAAACACAATAGTTTTATTCAATTATGTGTGTATTTATTTATACAAGTTTCTAGTCTACTTTGAACTTGAAATATTGCCAGGCATGGCAGCATTCACCTGTTAGTCCCAGCCTCTTAGGAAGCTGAGGTGAGAGGAATCTTTGAGCCCAGGAATTTGAGTCCAGCCTGGAAAATACGTCAAGATCCCATCTCTTAAAAAAACCCAAAAATTATAATTATATTTAAATGTATTTCTTTGATAAATATTTGAGTACTGAGTATACGGGAAGCACAATTCTAGCCATTGGGGAGACAGCAATTATGAGAATCAAATTTCTGCTTTAAGGAACAGTTCATTTACCATTTATTAGGTGTATATTGTAAGCCAGGGACTATGCTGGCACTTTTTATGCATTATCTCATTTGAATCTTATTGTTATTATTATATCCTTTTTTCAGAGAAGAGAAATTGAAACCTCAAGGAGCAAGAAGCTCCTTAATCAATTTTGCACAATTAAAACTTAGAAAAGCTGAGTTGAATCCAACACAGCCTGACTTCTAAGTCCCTACTTTTAATTCTTACATGCTTTTTTATTAAAAATGAAAGCTTCTACTCTAAGTTGAATGACTCTTTTTCATTTTTCAAACTATTCATATTTTTTATTTTCTAATAAATGTTACTTATAAACTTTTTAGAAGTTTAACATGTACACAGACACAGCACTAAAGAGGGTATTCATAAGCTGATTTTGAGGAACTAAATATAATGAAATAGAATAAAAATTATAAAAGTCAGTTGTATTATGACAGAAAAGAGAACTTGAAAAGATTGCATTTAACAATTTCATCCATTCCCAAAGGAAGAATGGATATCAAAACAATCAAGATACTTGTAAAATATGCTATAAAAAGTGATATGAAGTATATAAAGCTATTCTGTATTTTATCAAATGTAGGGCCATATCAAATACTTAGGAAAGCCAGCCTTTGATTACATGACATTATTTATTCATTTTAAAAATAATTCTAGACTTTATTAAAAAATACAATTTGCTGAGCACCTACATTTCAATGACAGAGAAAAAGTGGCAATGTGGAAAGATTTATGTACTTTAACTCCAGTCTATGATTCTGACAAATGAAACCTATCTGATTTATTAAAGAAGTAACAATGCTGAAGCAGATTCCAAATTTGCTCACGCTTACGTACTACATGCTCTCCAGAACACATTCCAGGCCCCAAAGATAAAAGACAAAGCAATAGAAAAACAGTGATGGGAGAAAGCAGGGCCCCCTTGATTGTCTTTGCTCCTAGAAGAGAAAGGAAACTTAGCAGGTGATGTGGAAGCTCACTGGGCCAGGGAAAACCAGGTAAGTAGAAGATTCAGATTCTCCTCTGCCTAAGTACACCACAAGTCATTTTCATGCTACTGTGGCCATTTCACAGAGCCATTAGGACTTTCTCCAGGTTAACACTGGGGAGAGTCTCCACCAAGAATTCAGCACAGGCCCTGCTCCTCTGGAAATACTGAATAAATCAAGAGGTCTTATTATTCTCTAAGAAGGATTTTGACTCCAAGAGAAGACAAAGTAAAGATGGGGTATTGTGGAACACCTAGTTGGGACTATAGAATTCTCCCCAGTGAATGATACCAAGTCTTCCACCTGCTACTTGCAATCCAGGATAGTGTGGCAGAAAAATGATCCTTAAGCCTACTTGATATTTTGTAGTCTGAGTGCTCCTACCTCTTAATTTTGAGTTCAACACATAGTTTTATTTTCCAAAAAGTCAGACTTCTGCAAAAAATGGTAGTTCTTAAGATTTTTTTTTACTGTGGTATTGTTAAAAGCCTAATTTGAAATTTAAAAATAATCTGTGAATTTTTTTGTGCTGTACTGTATTTGCTTCCCCCGAGGCAACAGTTGCCACTAGCTTCGTAAATCAAGGGATGGTGAGTATATAAAAACTTCAGAAAGGAACAGTCCTGTTAAACACTTTCACTCATTATTTGGCTCCACTAGTCTTGGTAGTTGTAAATATTGTTGTAAATATTAAAAGGCAGGATATACAAGGTATTCACAAATAATTTCAGTAAAAACTAAGAATGCCGACAGACTTAAACAAGAATTTGGCTCAATAATTGTGTAATCTTAGTGTGAAACAAATATATTATTTCATGATATTTTGTACAAATTGAAAGTAAAAACATGAAATTCAGCCTGCAGAATTAGAATCTTAATTCATTTATATTTTTAGAATGTAAATTAGAGAGTTTTATTAGATTCCAAAAAATCCAACTACTATTAAGAAAGATACTGTGTTAGGCACTATATCCAAAGAAATGACATTCTTTGAAAACAAATAAGACAGGCATAAGAATATATTTAAATTAGCATATGAAGTGATCATTTTAAAAATTAACAGAAAGAATTTGTTGTAGAGAAAAGAACAATAGATACAATGGGACTCTTTCTAAACCAGAGCCTGATACAAGAGATATCATTTTGATAAACTAGTTGCTTCTCTAAATATCTACAGATTATTTCCTTGACTTCTTTGTGAAGAAGGGAACTTTTCTCAATATGCAGGTTAGCTAACTCATGTCTGCCTGGTAAGAAGAATTATTAGACTTATTACACATTAAGACAATCTTTATTTTATTTTATTATATTTTTATACTTTTTAATTTTTAATTATTGTGGATACATAATACTTGTATATCTTTATAGGGTACATGTGATGTCTTGATACAGGCATACAATGTGAATTAATCAAATCAGGATAATTGAGGTATCCATCACCTAAGGCATTTATCATTTCTTTGTGTTAGGAACATTCCAATTCCACTCTTTTAGTTATTTTCCAGTGTACCCTAACTTATTGTCAATTATAGTCACTTTGTTGTGTTATCTCACATTGTTCATTCTATCTATGGTTTTGTACCCATTAATCATACCACTTTATCCACTTGGGAAGCTGGGAAGACTAGTGGTGGGGTGGATAAAGTGGTGTGATTAATGGGTACAAAACCCATTGGTAATCATCATTCTACTCTCTGTCTCCATGAAATCAATTGTTTTTAATATTTAGCTCTCACATATGAGTGAGAACATACAAGATTTGTCTTTTTGTGCTTGGCTTATTTCACTTAAGATAATGTTATTCAATTCTATCCATGTTGCTGCAGATGGCAGGAGTTCATTCCTTTTTGAAGCTATATAATATTCCATTGTGTATATGTACCATAATTTCTTTATTCATTCATCTGTTGATGGACACTTAGGTTGATTCCATATCTTGGCTATTGTGAATAGTGCTGCAATAAACATGGGAGTGCAGATAACCTTTCAATACACTAAATTCCCCTCCTTTGGATATACACCCAGCAGTGGGAATGCTGGGTCATATGGTAGCTCTAGTTTCAGTATTTTGAGGAACATCCATTCTGTTCTCCATAGTGGTTGCGCTAATTTACATTCCCACCAACAGTGTATGACTGTGGTCCCCAACTCCCAGGTGCCACCAAGCACTGGTCTGTGGGCTGTTAGGAAACAGGCCATGCATCACTGCCTGAGCTCTGCACCACTACCCTCCCACCTCCCACCCCCAGTCTGTGGAAAAATTGACTTGCATGAAACTGGTCCCTGGTGCCAAAAATGTTGAGAACCGCTGGGAGGGTTTTCCTTTTCTCCACATGCTCACCAGTATTCATTATTGCCTGTCTTTTTGATAAAAGCCATTTTAACTGGTGGGAGATGATACCCCATTGTATTTTGAATTGTATTTCTCTGATGACTAAGGATGTTGAGTATTTTTTCATATACCTGTGGCCATTTGTATGTCTTCTTTTGAGAATGTCTACTCAGATCCTTTGCTAATTTTGTAGTTGGATTATTTGATTTTGCCCTATTGAGTTCTTAGATCTTCTTATATATTCTAGTTATTAACCCCTCGTCATATGGGTAATTTTCAAATATTTTCTCCCATTCTGAGTGTTGTCTTTTCACTTTGTTGATTGTTTCCTTTGCTGTGCAAAAGAAAAGCTTTTTGGCTTGATGTGATCCCATTTGTCCAATTTTGCCTTGGTTGCCTGTGCTTTGGAGTTTTTACTCAAGGAGTCCTTGCCCAGACCAATGTCCTGAAGTGTATCCCCAATGTTTTCTTTTAGTTCATAGTTTCATGTCTTAGATTTAAATTTATAGTCCATTCTGATTTGTTTTTTGTATATGGCAAGAGATAAGGCTCTAGTTTCATTCTTCTGTGTATGGATATCTAGTATCTCTGAAGAACATACATGCAAAAATAATCAACAAAATACTAGCAAACCGAATTCAACAGCAGATTAAAAAGATTATTCATCATGATCAAGTGGGATTTATCCCAGGGAGCAAAGGTGGTTAAACAAGCAAATCATCTCCATGTAGTGACAAGGATGAAAAAAAGAAATAGAAAAAAAAAACATTAGCAAATCAATCAATGTGATATATCATATCAACAAAATGAAGGACAAAAACACTATTATTGTTTCAATTGATGCTGAAAAAGCATTGAATAAAATTCAACATCCCTTCTTGATAAAAACTCTCAAAAAACTGGACACAGAAGACAATCTTTAATGTACTCTGAGTTAAGAGTTCTTTGGACTTACCAGCCTTAGAAATCTTGAGGGAGTCCTTGACCATTTGTTGTATGACAAAATACTCTTTATTTGAAAGTACTTGGATTTAATAAGCCATTATTGGGAGAGTGCGACATGGCAAAGTCTGAGTCATGGAAATCTGAGAAAATTCATGTATTACAACAAAGAGAGAAAAAATATAAACTATTCCTCAATCTTTACATTTTGATCTATGCTATGCAATTTTTAGCATGACTAATACTTTGTAATGTCAGAGAATACAAGAAAGTTGTTATTATCATTCCAAATGAAAAAAGTAGTGCCATAAGTAGATACTGATATTACACACTATCAGTCATCTTGAAAGTGTAGGGAGGCAGGTAATTTCAGGGGGAAGAATAACAACCAGGTGTGCGTGTCCAGAGAGCTTATCTAGTAACCAAGCTCTTTTTTCCCACCACTTCTAAGATGGCAGTTTTGTAGTTCTGTCTGGACCTTTTAAATAAGACAAAGAAATAGAGATCACCAACAGATGGCTAAGGAAACCCATGTTTTAAAATGTCTCCACATTATAGAATAATTGTTAAAGAAAAATGTCAACTATACAAAGCCAACACTAGACTTTAGAAACTACCTTTTTATGTCATTCTTTATATATTCATTAAGAATAGAACATTTTTATCTCTGGCCAAAAAAAATATATTGGACTAAGAATTGTTTCTATGAATTTTATCCCAAAGAAAATGGTTTCATTATTACATCTATATGACCACAATTATCAGGTGTGGTTTTCAATTATAGTCATGCCTCAGGACAAAGACAAGACATACCCTGTATTTCTAAAAGTATTACACAATTGTGTTGTTAAAATTACATCATCAAATCTTAATTAAGCCCCCTACCAAACTATGGTCTCCCCAAGAAAAATAACATTCCTTTATGTAACCGCGTTCTCTGACAGTCTTCAACATCATCTCTGCCGTTTTTTACAGGTTTCCCGTGCACTAACAATCCCAAAGATCCTATGAAAACTATTCAACTTATAAGCATGGAACTTGGCATGCTCTGCTCAAAATTATCAAAACTTAATTTAGAAGAAGCAATAACTAAAATAAAAATAAAATAAAGATAAAACTTTATTTTCATTTTAAAATAAAATATTTTAAAATAAATTTATATCTTCATATTTATTAGAAAACAATATAAATAAACATAATTTGTATGGTAATTCTAATTGGTATTTTAATGAAAGACTATTACTGATTAATGATAACTTTAACAATAATAGTTAAGCTTATTTTAAAGCTTAGTGTTTTCCTTTCTTTTTCTTTTGCTACCCATGAATCATTAGAAATACTAAAGCATATTGATTATGACTAAGGGAACATGGTACCTTTAGTTTAAGAATATAAAGAAAAAAAAAGTAATGGTTAAAGGAATCCACAGGTATAATTAAGGCATGGTATGCCTATTACTTTTCCAAATCATTAAAAGGAAAAAAATATTTTAGATTACAAGGTTCCCCGGGTGAGCTGTCCTCAAGTTTTTGCTGCTAACTGAAATCATTGTAGATATTAACTAGAGTAAGACAGGCCCAATGGCAGGGCAGTCAAGATTCAGAGTGGGCTAGTAATAGCACCTAGAGGAAGTGAATTTTTCATAGGTCACTCACAAAACACTGTGTATATCTGATATCTTTTAGTTTCCAGTATTTCAAAAACAATAGAATATATTTTTAAATTTTTGAATAAATTGAATATGTTCTATATTTTATTTAATGTCTTTCATTTATTTTTTTTTTGACGGGTTAAATGAAGGTCTTTATAGAGATGTTTCTAAAGTGTGCAAAACAGTGCCCAGAACAGCGTGAATACGCAATGAATGTCACTGTTGTTGTTGTCATTATTATCTTAGTCCCATCAACAGTTGGCAGACCATGTCCACGAGGGCTTCCAGTCTAGCAGATGCCCCTCCAGCTTTTTGGGTTTTTTTTTTTGCTTTTATTTCATCATATAATGGGGGTACAAATATTGTTAGGGTTACATACATTGCCCCTACCACCCCTCCCCCCCCACATGTCAGAGCTTCAAGCGAGGCCAATCCCCAGGTGGCCCAGGCAAGGCACACAGTATGTAACTCTACACTTCCTCCCGCCTCCCGCCTGCCCTCCATCCAACATATGATTTTTTTTTTTTTACATTTTGGATACATTGTATATCTTTGCCTCTCCCTAAGAAGGGTTAGAGGTATGCCCATCCCCCCGACAATGCTCGCCACATCCCTATGATGTGGGTCTTGCCCCTCCAACCCTGGTGAACACTACCACCATTTGAGCACCACAGTTTTAATCAGTCAGTACCAATTTGATGGTGAGTAGATGTTGAGCCCACTTTCCATATCTTGTGTCGCCTCACTTTGGATAACGGGCTTAAGCTTAATTTAAATGTCAATTTTATTCCGTGAATGAAATTCAATGACTA
>CAUYPO010007453.1:0-26985 GCA_963574435.1 Cheirogaleus major | reverse complement strand
CCCGAAAATAAGACAGGGTCTTATATTTATTTTTCCTCAAGAAGACACCCTAAGGCTTATTTTCAGGGGATGTGTTATTTTTTTTAAGTACGGTACAACAATCTACATTTATTCAAATATAGTTAAGTCGTCTTCTTCTGGAACATCATCATAACTCTCCAAACCCCGAATTTCATCCTGAATTTCTTGCGACTCTATTTCCTTAAGAACCACTGGCCCCAATCTCTCATGTTGAGCAATAGAGCTCTCATGGGGCAGATGAGAAGGGCTGCTCATCTTCTTTATCGCTCCACGATGAAATGCATGGGTTGTGCACATATGCTGCGTAGCCACGCCCATCACTAGGTCTTATTTTCAGGATAGGGCTTATATTGCACAAATGCTTAGAAATCCTGCTAGGGCTTATTTTATGGGTGGGTCTTATTTTTGGGGAAACACGGTAGTTGTATCTATGTTGCTGCAGTAGACATGATTTCATTCTTTTTTATGGCTAAATAGCATTCCATTTTGTCTCTCTCTCTCTCTCACACACACAAACATACCACAACACATTTTCTTTATCTACTCATCTACTGATGGACACTTAGGTTGATTCAGTATCTATGTGATTGTGATTAGTGCTGCTATAACATAAAAGTGCAGATATCTTTTTGATTTGATTTCTTTTCCTTTAGGTATCTACCCAGTAGTGGGGCTGCTGGATCAAATGGTAGTTCTATTTTAAGTTCTTTGCCAAATCTTCATACAGTTTTCCATAGAGGTTGTAGTAATACTAATTTACATTCCCATGAACAGCGTATAAGCATTCCCTTTTCTCTGCATCCTCACCAACATCTGTTATTATTTTGTCTTTATAATTTTTTTGAGATAGGGTCTTGCTCTATCATCCTGGGCAGAGTGCAGTAGCATCATTGTAGCTCACTGCAACCTCAAATTCCTAGGCTCAAGTGATCTCCTTGCCTCAGCCTCCCGAGTATCTGGGACTACAGGTGCACACCACAATGCCTGGCTAATTTTTCTATTTTTAGTAGAGACTAATTTTTCTATTTTTAGTAGAGATGGGTTCTCACTCTTACTCAGGCTGGTCTCGAACTCCTGAGCTCAAGCAATCCTCTAGCCTCAGCCTCCCAGAGTGCTAAGATTACATGCATGAGCCACCGCACCTGGCCCTTATCTTTTTAATAATGGCCATTCTGACTGGTATAAGATGAGATCTCATTGTGGTTTTAATTTGCAATTGTCTATGAACATTGATGTTGAGCATTTTTAATATGTTTTTTGGCCATTTGATGTCTTCTTTTGAAAAATGTCTATTTTTCAAAATAGATATGGCTGGATGTGGTAGCTCACACCTGTAATCTAGCACTTTGGGAGGCCAAGGTGGGAACACTACTTGAGGCCAGGAGTTCGAGACCAGCCTGAGCAATATAGCGAGACCACATCTCTAAAACAAAAATTAGCTGGGTGTGGTGGCACACACCTGTAGCTACTCGGGAGGCTGAGGGGTAAGGATCATTTGAGCTCAGGAGTTTGAGGCTGCAGTGAGCTCTGATCATGCCACTGCACTCCAGCCTGGGTGACAGAGTGAGACCCCTTCTCTTAAAAAAAAGTAAGTAAAAAATAAAAAAGAGAGGTTAGGTAAAGATGGCTGACTAGAGACATTAGTTGCCAGATCATCCTGGAGTGAAGGAGGGGTTTCAGATAAAGGAGAGGTGGGAAAGGTACCAGAGCCAGTTGGAGATTCTCCAAGATTGATCATATCTTAGGCCATAAAACAGGTCTCAATGAATTCAAGAAAGTCGAATCATACGATGTATCTTCTCAGACCACAATGGAATAAAACTAGAATCAGTCACAAGAAAAACACTCAAACCTACACAAAGAAATGGAAATTAAACAATCTACTGCTGAACAATAATTGGGTCACGAATAAAATTAATATGGAAATCAAAAGATTCCTTGAACTGAATGACAAAAGGGACACAAGCATCAAAATCTATAGGACTCAATAAAAGCATTTCTCAGGGCAAAATTCATAGCCTTAAATGTCTACATCAAAAAGACAGAAAGATCACAAATTAACAATCTAATGTCACATCTCAAGGAACTAGGAAAAAAAAGAGCAAACCAAACACAAAGCCAGCAGAAGAAAACAAATGACAAAGGTCAGAGCAGAACTAAATGAAATGGAAAACAAAACTATAAATGATCAATAAAAGAAAAAGTTGGTTCTTTGAAAAGATGAACAAACTGATAGAACTCTTGCTAGATAGATTAACTAGGAATAGGAGAAAAAGGACCCAAATAAGCTCAATCAGAAATAAAAAAGGAGATATTACAACAGATACCACAGATATAAAAACATCATCTGTGAATACTATGACAAATCTCTATGCATATAAACTAGAAAATATATAGGAAATGGATAAATTCCTGCAAACACACAACCTCTGAAGACTCAATCAGAAAAAAATAAAACTCCTGAACAGACCAATAATGAGCAGTGAGATTGAAGCAATAATAAAGTCTTACACACACACACACACACACACACACACACAAAACCCTGGATGAGATGGATTCACAGCCAAATTCTATAAGACATACAAAGAAGAACAGATACCCATACTACAGAAATTACTCTGTAACACTCAGAAGGAGAGAATCTTCCCCAACTCATTCCATGGAGCCAGTATCACTTTGATACCAAAGCCAAGAAAGGACATAACAAAAAAAGAAAACTATAGACCAATATTCCTTGTGAATATAGATGTAAAAGTCCTCAATAAAATACTAGCAAATCGAATTAAACAGCACAGGAAAAAAAAATCAACAAAGTCCACTACGTCCAAGGAGGCTTCATCCTAGGGATGCGAGCATGGTTCAACATACATAAATCAATAAATGTGATTCACCACATAAACAGAAAAACAAAGACCATATGATCATATCAATGCCTGCAGAAAAAGCATTTGACAAAATCCAGCACTCTTTCATGATAAAACTCTCAACAAACTAGGCATAGATGGAACACATCTCAAAATCATAAAAGCCGTATTTGACAAACCTACAGCCAACATCATACTGAATGGGGAAAAGTTGAAAGCATTCCCCCTAAGAACTGGAACAAGACAAGAGTGTACACTGTCACCATTTCTACTAAACATAGTGTTAGAAGTTCTAGCCAGAGCAATCAAGCAAGAGAAATAAAGGGTATCCAAATTGGGAGAGAGGAGGTGAAACTACTGCTTTTCATTAACAATATGATATTTTATCTAGAAAACCCCAAAGATTCCACTATGAGACTCCTGGAATTGATAAATTCATCAAAGTTTCAGGTTATAAAATCAACATACACAAATCAGTAGCATTTCTATATACCAATAACAATTAAGCTAAGAGTCAAAGACTCAATATCATTCACAATAACTGCAAAGAAAATAAAATAACTAGGAATATACTTAACCCAGGAAATAAAAGATCTCTACAAAGAGTACTACAAAACATTGAGGAAAGAAATCACAGATGACACCAACAAATGGAAAAAATATATCATGCTCATGGATTGGAAGAAGCAACATTGTTAAAATGTCCATACTACCCAAAGTGATTTATAGATTCAATGCAATCTCAATCAAAATATCAACGTCATCTTCACAGATTTAGAAAAAATACTTCTGTGCTTCATTTGGAACCAGAAAAGAGCCCAAATAATGAAAGCAATCTTAAGCAAAAAGAATAAATCTGGAGGCACCACATTACCAGACTTCAAACTATACTACAAGGCTATAGTAACCAAAACAGCATGGTATTTGTACAAAAATAGAAACACAGACCAATGGAACAGAATAGAGAACCCAGATATAAAACCACCTACGTACAGCCAATTGATCCTTGACAAAGCAGACAATAACATGCACTGGGGAAAAGAAGCCCTATTTACTAAATAGTGCCAGGAAAATGGGACAGTTACATGCAGAAGAATAAAACAGGACCCCTATCTCTTACCACTCACTAAAATTAATTCAAGATGAATAAAAGCCTTAAATGTAAGGCATGAAACCATAAGAATTCTAGGAGAAAATGTAGGAAAAACTCTTATAGATATTGGCATAGGCAAAGAATTTATAACTAAGACCACAGCAATTACAACAACAACAAAATTATATAAATGGGATTTGATTAAATTAAAAAGCATCTGCACAGCTAAAGAAATAATCAACAGAGCAAACAGACAACCTACAGAATGGGAGAAAATATTCATAAACTATACATCCAATAAAGGGCTAATATGCATAATCTACAAAGAACCAAAACAAATCAGCAAGAAAAAACCCAAGCTCATTAAAAAGTGGGCAAAAGACATGAACAGAAGTTTTGAAAAGAAGATAGACAAGGTTGGGTGTGGTGGCTCACGCCTGTAATCCTAGCAATCTGGGAGGCCAAGGCAGGAGAACTGCTTGAGCTCAGGCGTTCAAGACAAGCCTGAGTAAGAAGCAAGACCCCATTTTTACTAAAAATAGAAAAATTAGCTGGGTGTCACGGTGTGTGCCTGTAGTCCCAGGTACTCAGGAGGCTGAGGCAGGAGGAACACTTCAGCCCAGGTGTCTGAAATTGCAGTGAGCTACAGTGACATCACAGCATTCTACCTGGGGTAACAGAGCGAGACTATGTCACACACATACACAAAACAAGATAGACAAATGGCCAAGAAACACATGAAAAAATGCTCAATGGCACTAATCATCAGGGAAATGCAAGTTAAAACCACCAAAAGCTATCACCTTAGCCCTGGTAGAACGGCTTTTACTAAAAAGTCCAAAAACAATAGATGCTGTTATAGATACAGAAAGGTATGCTTATACACTGTTGGTAAGACTGCAAATTAGTACAACCTCTATAAAAAACAATATGGAGATTTCTCAAAGAACTAAATGTAGACCTACCATTCAATCCAGCAATCCCACTACTGAGTATGTACCCACTGGAGAAGACATCTTTTTATCAAAAAGGCACTTGCACTCAAATGTTTATGGAAGCAAAATTCACAATTGCAAAGATGTGGAATCAACCTAAGTGCTCATCAATTCATGAGTGGATTAACAAAATGTGGTGTATGTGTGGAGTACTACTCAGGCACAGAAAAGGACGAATTAATGCTTTTTGCAGCGATTTGGATGCAACTGGACACCATTATTCTAAGTGAAGTATCTCAAAGATGGAAAAACAAATACCACGTGTACTCTCTAATTAATTGGATCTAACTGATGGGCACACATATGCACAGAGGGAAGTAAAAGTCATTGGAAATCAAGCAAGGTGAGGGGGGAGAAGGGAAGGAGCAAAAACCTACCTAACAGGTACAATGAACAGAATTTGTGTGATGGCCACACTCATAGCCTGGACTAATGCATTACAAAAGCTATCCATGTAATAAAAACATTTGTACTCCCTTAATATTTTGAAATAAAAAGAAAATTGTTTATTCAAGTCCTTTGCTCACTTTTAATGGGGTTATTTGTTGCTGTTGCTATTGATTTGTTTGACTTCCTTATAAATTCTGGATATCAGTCTCCTATTGGATTTATAGTTTGCAAACATTTTCTTCCATTCTTCAGGTTATTTGTTCACCCTGTTTATTATATCTTTTGCTGTGCAGAAGCTTTTTTGTCCTATTTGTCTATTTTTGTTTTTGTTTCTTGTGCTTTTGAATTCTTTGCTAGTCATGAATTCTTTGCTTAGACCAATGTCCAGAAGAACTTCTCCTAGGTTTTCTTCTGGTATTTTTATAGTTTCAAGTCTTACGTTTAAGTCTTTCATCCATCTTGAGTTGATGGTATATGGTGAAAAATAAGGATCCAGTTTTATTCTTCTGCATATGGCAATCCAATTTTCTCAGCACTATTTATCGAAAAAGGTGTCCTGTCCCTAGTGTATGTTTTTGTCAACCTTGTTAAAAATCACTTGGCTGTAGATATGTGGCTTCATTTCTGGGTTCTCTGTTCTGTTCCATTGATCTATGTGTTTATTTTTATAACAGTACTATTGCTTTTTAGTTACTATAGCCTTCTAGTATAATTTGAGGTCAGGTAATGTGATGTCTTCAGCTTTGTTCTTTTTCTTCAATATTGCTTTGGCTATTTGGGCTCTTTTTGGTTCCATATGAATTTTAAGACTGTTTTTCCTAATTCTGTGAAAAATGACAGTATTTTGATATGGATTATATTGAATCTACACATTGCTTTGGGTGGTGTAGTCATTTTAATGATACAAACTCTTCCAATCAATGAACATGGGATGTTTTTCCATTTGTGTCATCTATAATTTCTTTCATGTGAGTTTCGTAGTTTTCCTGGCTGAGATCTTTCACCCCCTTGGTTAAATATTATTCCTAGGTAGTTTATTTATTTTTTTTTTTGTAGCTATTATAAATGGGATTAACTTTTTGGTGGTTCTCTGTTTGACTGTAATTGGTGTATAGAAATACCACTGACTTTTGCACACTCATTTTGTATCGTGAATTCATTTATCAAATCTAAGAGTTTTTTTGAGGAGTCTATAGGGTTTTCTAGGAATAAGATTACATTGTCAGTGAACAGAAAATTTGACTTTCTCTTTTCCAATCTGGACGCCTTTTATCTCTTTCTCTTGCCTGATTGCTCTGCTTAGCACTTCCAGTACTATGTGGTATAGGAGTGGTGAAAGTCAGCTTCCTTGTCTTTCAGTTCTTAGTGAAATTGCTTTTAACTTTTCCCCATTCAGTATGATGATGGGTGTGGGTTTACTGTATGGGGCCTTTATTATTATGAGGTTGTTTCTTCTATGCCTAGTTTGTTGAGAGTTTTTATCATGAAGGCATGCTGAATTTTATCAAGTGCTTTTTATGCCATCTATTGAGATGAACATTTGGTTTTTGTCTTTAATTCTCTTTATGTGGTGAATCACATTTATTGGTTTGCACATGTTGAACCATCCTTGAATCCCTGGACTAAAACACATTTGACTGTGGTGTATTATCTTTTCAATGTGCTATTGGCTTGGTTTGCCAGTATTTCCTGAGGATTTTTGCATCTATGTTCATTGAAGATATTGGTTTGTAGTTTCCTTCTTTTCTTTTCTTTCTTTCCTTCCTTCCTCCCTCACTTTTTTTTTTTTTTTTAGTGTCCTTGTGTGGCTTCAGTATCAGGGTGACACTGGCTTCATAGAATGAGTGAGGGAGGATTCCCTTGTCTTTGATTTCTTGGAACAGTTTCTGTAGGATTGGTACCAGCTCTTCTTTGTGTGTTTGGTAGAATTTGGCTGTGAATCCCTCTCATCCTGGACTCTTTTCATTGAGAGATTTATTATTACTGCTTCAATCTCTCTACTCATTATTGTTCTGTTTAGGAGTTCTATTTCTTCCTGGTTAAATCTTGGGAAGTTTTATGTTTCCAGGAAATTATTCATTTCCTCCAGGTTTTCTAATTTGTGAGCATATAGTTGTTCATAATAGTCTCTGATGAGTTTTTGTATTTTTGTGGTATCAGTGTAGTATCTCCTTTTTCATTTTTGATTATGTTTATTTGGATCTTCTCTCTTCTTGGTTAGTCTAGCTAGCAGCTTATCAATTTTGTTGTTTCAAAGAACAAATTTTCATTTTGTTGATCCTTTATATTTGGGGGGGAGGGTCTCAATTTCATTTAGTTTTGCTATGATCTTTGTTATGTTTTTTCTTCTAATAGTCTTACATTTTGTTTATTCTTGTTTTTCTGGTTCCTTGAGGTAGGATGGTAGGTTGTTAATTTGTGGTGTTTCCATTTTTCTGTTGTTTTTAAATTTTTTCTATTTTTATATGTATATATTCATGGGGTACATCAATATATTACATTGTGGTGAAGTGAGGGCCATTACTGCATACATCACCAAAGCAACACACATCTATTTTTTTTGATGTAGGCATTTAACACTATAAGATTCCCTCTTAGCACTGCTTTTGCTGTATCTAGAGGTTTTGATATGTTGTGTCTCCATTTTCATTCATTTCCAAAAAATTTTTACTTTCCATCTTAATTTTGGTTTTGACCCAAAGATTGTTCAGGAGCATGTTTTTAAATTTCTATGCATTTGTATTGTTTTGAGAATTCTTTGTGTTGATTTCTAGTTTTATTCCACTGCGGTCTGAGAAGATCCTTGGTGTGATATTGATTTCTAAAAATTTACTGAGGCTAGTTTTGTGGCCTAATACATGGTTTATTTTGGAGAATGTTTCATATGCTGACAAGAAGAATTTATATTCTGCTGCTGTTGATAGATTGTTCTGTAAATGTCTATTAGGTCCATTTGGTGTAAAGTCCAATTTAAGTCCAGTGTTTGTTATTTTCTGTCTTGATGATTTGTCTAGTGCTGTGAGTGGGGTGTTCCAGTCCCCCACTAGTATTGTATTGCTGTCTATCTCTTTCTTTAGGTCTATTAATAATTGTTTTTTGAAACTGGGTGCTCTGGTGTTAGGTGTATATATATTTAGTATTGTTATATCCTCTTGTTGAAATGATCTCTATCATTTTATAATGACTTTGTCTTTTTTTGTTTACAGTTTTTGATTTACAGTCTGCTACTGGCTCAGTTTTCATTTCCATTTGTGTGGAATATCTTTTTCTCCATTTTTACCTTCTCTCTATGTGTCTTTACTAGCGAGTTTCTTGCAAGCAGCATATTGTTGATTCATAGTTTGTTAAAAAATCCATTCTTCCAATCTATATCTTTTAAGTGGAGCATTCAATCCATTAATGTTAAAGGTTAATATTGATATGTGTGGGTTTTTTTCCCCTATCAGATTGTTATCTAGTTGGGTTATATATTCTTTGTTTCTTTTTGTCATGTTGCCATTTGATTTCTTTCTCTTCCTCCTTTGTGTAACTGTTTTATAAGACCTGTGATTTTCATACTTTCATGTGTTTTTATGATGACAAATAATGACTTTTCATTTCCTTGTTTAGGACTGCTTTGATTATTTCTTGTAGGGTCAGTCCAGGGGTGATGAAATACCTGTGATTGCTTGTCTGGGAATGATTTTATTTTTCCTTTCTTTACAAAGCTTAATCTAGCTGGATATTAAATTCCAGCTGGCAGTATTTTCTCTCAGCACTTTGAAAATGCCATCCCATTCTTTTCTGGCTTGTAAGGTTTCTGCTGAGAAGTGTGCTGTCAGTCTGATGGGGTTTCCTTTATAGGTAACTATCCTAAAATCTCTTGCTGATTTTAGGGTTTTTTCTTCATGTTGAGATTAGATAGTCTAATGACTATATGCTATGGTGAAGTCCATCTTACAATGTATTTTTTCTGGTGTTTGCTGAAGCTCCTGTATTTGGATGTCTAAATCTCTTGAAATACTAAGGAAGTTTTTATCAATTATTTCCTAACATAGGTTTTCCAAACTTTTTGCTTTTTCTTCTTGCTTGGCAATACCAATGATTCATAAGTTCAGATGTGTTATGTAGTCCCATACTATTCAAAGGCTTTGTTTATTCTCTTTTTTTAACTTTTGTCTGACTGAATTAATTAAAATGACCTGTCTTCAAGTTCTGAGATCCTTTCTTCTGCTTAGTTTACTCTATTGTTGAAGCTTTCAACTGTATTTTGTAATTCCTTAACACATTGACTGCCACACTGGAAAATTTTTTTTTCTGTGGGGCCATGGTGTTTTATTAAAACAAAATGATCTTTTCTAATTTGTTATTTTTTATTGTTTTCTGTGAGTTATATGCAATGAAATATGGTGTGTCAGCAGCATGTTTTTAGAATTAAATTATCAATATTAATTGTAACAATAAGAACATCAACAAGTAAGATTTTCATGAACCAACTACAGGGTTTTGCTTCACGAGGCCCTGGGATCAAAACTAGTCTGAGTTAAATATAACTCACATGGTCGTTAATGTGTTGATGAGTTTATTTCCAGAAGTTCTTCTTCTTCTTCTTTCTTCTTTTTTTAAAGATATCTATCTCCTTGGTAAATTTCCCATTCGTATTCTGAATTGATTTTTGGTTTCTTTGTATTGGTTTTTGGATTTCTCTTGGATCTCACTGAGCTTCTTTATAATCAATATTTTGAATTCTTTATCTGGCATTTCAAAAATTTTATTTTGGTTAGGATCCACTGCTAGAGAGTTAGGGTGATCCTTTGGAAATGTCATAACACACAAATTTTTCATACTTCCAGTATGATTACACTGATTTCTTTTCATCTGGAGAAACTGTCACTTCTTATTTTTGAATTTTTCATTTGTATAGGACTTTTTTCCCCTCAAGGATGTGAGTATAATGTATGCTGAGTAGGGCAGTTTGTTTTTTCTTCTGGCTATGTTCAGTGATGAAGAGTCTGTATGAATTCCATGCTTACAGATAGCCTTAGTGTGGTGGCTTTTCTCAAATGCCAGTTATAGCATGATGTACAAGGTATGTGATCAAGCTCATGGCCTCTGCAAAGCCAGGGTGGCAGAGGTTATGAGAAGTTTGTCTTCTTCCCAAGAGCTGTGCACTTGTGTCAGCAGATTTTGTATTGGATTGTGCAGGTTGACTTCCAGTCTAGTAGATTGTGCTTGCAGGTAAGAGCTGGCTGTGGTAGTAGCAGTCGGGCTTATGCTAGATCTGTTTAGGAGAAGCTCTGTGGTGTCCTAGGCAATGATCTGGGCTGTGGAATGCATAGTGGTTTGGGTTCTATGCTCAGCCTAAGAGGGAGGTTGAGCAAAGTTGGGCAGAGCTGGACCAGGCAAGCCTGCACTCAGGCTCTCCAATGGTGGGCACAAGCAGCAGCTCCAATGGGAGTTTGGGGGGAGTCACCAAACAACTGGAGATATATGTTGGTGAGGAGCAGAGAAACCACTTCTGCAGCAAGTTCCTTGTATGGGAAGGGAGGGACGGCCCTAGCTCCTAATCCGGGCAAGTGGGTGTGGGACCTGCTTCCCTCTCACTCTTTAGAATTGGTAGGACTCATCCCCACATCCCAACCAAGGGAGCAAGCTGGGACACCCAGTAAAGTCACATGCAGATTGGGTTTAGACCCAAAATCCATCCCCGTTCACAAATCTTGCAATTTAGGCAAAACTGCAGCTTTGGAAATCTCCCCCTGCTCTGGTCCCAGAGAAGGAAGAGCATGCTCACTCCAGTGCTTATGGTTGGAGTGCACTCCACACTTGTCACTCAGTTCTGGCTATGGGGGCTCATCCCCTGCTCCAGACCCAGAACTCCAATCTCTCTGGCTGGAGACATTCTAATGCCTGGGACAGCACCACTGCTAGCTGGCCAAATCCTTCCCAGCTTAGTATGAGCCAGGATTGAGAATGCTGTCCTCCTATTGGTCCTGGATCTGGAAAAATGCCTGGGGTGCTTCCTGGTGCCTTTCCTTCTCACAGTCTCCTGGCCTCTCCCCACATTAGTTTTGGGGCTGGGAGAAACAAGGTGCTCTTCCATTGTTCCTCAGTGGAAAGGTGGATTACAGAGGGATACTCTCTTTCCCTCTCCTGTATTGGGACTTCACTCACAGTTCTCAGCTGGATGCTGCTATGCAAGCTTTCTACTCATCTTCTCTTCCCCAGGGATCTGAAATGTCTGCTGCTTTTTTGTTGAATTCCTGTGTTCCTTATTGGATAAAAGATCACAGTATGAATCTCTATACACTATTTTGCTCCTTCCAAGGGGGGGAGGCATGCTGTAAAAGCCTCTAATCTGCCATCTTAGGAAAATGAAAGGTATTTCTTAAATAATGACTTGAAAGTCAAAATTGCTCCTTGATCTATAGGCTGCTGAATGGATATGTTAGCAGGTATGAAAACAACATTCATCTCTTCGTACCTCTCCATCAGAACATTTGGGTGACCAGGTGCATTATTAATGAACACTAAAATTTTGAAAGGAATCTTTTCTGAGCAATAGTACTTAACAGTGGGCTTAAAATGTTCAGTAAACCATGCTATAAACATGTGCTGTCACCTAGGCTTTGTTGTTCCATCTCTAGAGCACGATCAGAGTAGATTTAGCATAATTCTTAAGGGTCCTAGGATTTTCAGAATGGTATGAGCATTGGCTTCAAGTTAAAGTAACCAGTTGTATATAGTCCTTAAGAGAGTTAGCATGTCCTTTGAAGCTTTGATACCAGGCATTAACTTCTCTATAGCTATGAAAGTCCTAAACGGCATATTCTTCCAATAGAAGGCTGTTTCATTTGCACTGAAAATCTGTTGTTTAGTATAGCCACCTTCATCAACGATCTTAGCTGGATCTTCTAGACAACTTGCTGCAGCTTCTGTATCAGCACTTGCTGCTTCACTTTGCATTTTAATGTTATGGAGACAGCTTCTTTCCTTAAATCTCATGAACCAAACTCTTCTAGCTTCCAACTTTCATTCTGCAGCTTCCTCACCTTTCTCAGCCTTCATAGAATTGTAGAGAATTAGGGCCTTGCTTTGGATTAGGCTTTGGCTTAAAGAAATTGTTGTGGTTGGCTTGATCTTTTATCCAGATCACTAAAACTTTCTCCAAAAAACAAACAAACAAAAAAAAAAACCAAAACAAAAAGACCCTGAACCCCCCCACAAAAACTTTCTCCAAAAAAGCAATAAGGCTTTTTCAGTAGCATATAATTTGTATGTTCACTGGAGTAGCACTTTCAATTTTCTTCAAGAACTTTTCCTTTGCATTCACAACTTGGATAACTGATATAAGAAGCCCAGCTTTTGGACTATTTCAGCTTTTAATATGTCTTCCTCACTATGTTTAATCATTTCTAGCTTTTGATTACAAGTGAGAGATATGTGACTCTTTCTTTCAATGAAGCTATTTGTAAGGTTATTAATTGTCTTAATTTCGATATTGTTGTGTTTCAGGGAATAGTGAGCCCCTAAGAGAAGGAGACAGGGGAACAGCCAGTTGGTGGAACAGACAGAACACAATATTTATCAATTAAGTTTGCTGTCTTACATGGGCGTGGTTCATGGTACTCCCAAAACAATTTCAATAGTAACATCAAAGATCACTCACTGATCACCATAACAGATATAACAATAATAATGTTTGAAATACTGTAAGAATTTCCAAAATGTGACACAGAAAGATGAAGTAAGCACATGCTATTGGGAAAATGAGGCAACAGACTTGCTTATTGCAGGTTTGACACAAAACTTCAATTTGTAAAAAATGAAATATTTGAGAAATGTGATAAAGTACAATAAATGAGATATGCCTCTATATGGGCAATTTATTTCAAAAATTACAATTTATGATGTGTTACAACCATGAAAGTAGGTATTAAGTAGGTGGATCTCACATAAATCCTTAATAGATTTTTATACTTTGGACAGAAGAGGAGATATTTCAGCAGGTTAAAAAAAAAAAAAAGAAAAGCAACAAGGGCAAACAAGTTGAGAGTAGAAAGCCATGATGTATGTTAGGATCAGAAAGGAAACTGCCTTGTTTCAGGTTGGGATTTCAAATAAAAAAGGGTGACCTCTAAATTTCCTCCATTGTCAATGCTGCTTAAACGACCCCTTTGCTCTAAAAGATACAGACATCCTTGCCCCCCATGTATACCTCTGCTTCTTCCCTTACTCCCTACTCCATCTCCCCAAAATACCACCCACTTCATGGGTACAATAACTTCTCAATTCTTCAGAATCAGTAGTGTGTGGTATTCCAAATAAGTGTTTCTCCCCATAAGTTAATATTCAACATTTAAGTACAGTGGTGGGATTTTATTTAAGTTAATTTTCATGCTTTGATAATTTATCTTTCTAAAGTGTATATCAATTAAATGACTTAGGCTATTTAGAGAGAAGGCACTGAGGCTAGCAGAAATTAAATAATTTATCCAAGGACACACAGCTAGCAAACTGCAACAGGATTTCATCTTAGGTCCTAATCTAAAGCCCATGTTTTTTCCATCATGACACAATATTGTCTTTTGACAACATTCCCATCCAAGCCCTACAGGTAACCAATGTCATTAGACTCAGGTTTATCCTTCTGGTATCTTGTTTTGCTCAAATGAGCAGAAACATGTAGATTTTTAATCTCTCTTTTTCTTACAGGAAGTAGCATAGATATTCTTTTGTGCTTTGCTTTTTTCATTTAACAATTTATCCTGGAAATCCCTCTACATCAGTTTGTGGATATCTTCCTCATTCTTTTTCAGAGCTGCATGGTAATACTTTGTGTGAATGTACCACCATCTATTTAACTAGTCTATTAACAGACATTTTGGCTGCTTTCTACTCTTTTTGCTATTACAAATAATGCTGTAGTGAATTATCTTGTGTATGTATTATTTTGCAATTGTGTACCAGTCTACTTATAGAATCAATTCCCCAAAATGGTATGTCTGGCAAAGAGTATATGAATCTGTAATTTTGATACATATTGTCATATTGATCTCTGCAGGGGTGGTATCAACTTACATTCTATAACATTTATCTATCTCTGCAGAATAAACTATACCATAATTTAGTGGCTCAAAGCAATAACAATCATTTATTTCACTTATAAAATCTGTTATGTGGACAGGACTCTGGGAATCCCTCATGTTTATACCACATAGGGCAGCTTAACTTTGGACTGTAGGATTCACTTTTAAGATGGCTCACTCAGATGATTTGCAGATTGGTACTAGCTGTCATTTTTGAGCTCAATCAAGGTTCTCAGTTTCTCTCCACATAGACCTCTCCAGGGCTGCTTGGGCTTCTTCATGGCATAGTGGCTGGATTCCAAGAGCAAAATTCCTAAGAGAATCACCTTTTATGACTAAGCCTTGGAAGTCACACAGCTTCGCTTTCATCATAGTCACCAGCCTGCCCAGATCTGAGGGGAAGAAAGAGAGACCCTCATCTCCTGATGTGAAATGTATTTAAATCACATTATAAGAGGAGCCTGTGGGATGAAGGAAATTGTGCCATTTTCAGAAAATACAATCTGCCATAGTCTACTCTCTGGCCATGAAAAGTCACATCCCTCCTACATGCAAAATACACTCATCTTCCCAGAATCCTCATGTTTCATTCCATTATGGTATCAGCTCGAAGTTAAGGATCTTGTCATCTAAATCAGGCCCACATGTAGATGAAGATCTTGGAATGCAGTTCCTCAGGTGTCATTTCTTGAATGCTATCTCTCTATATGATGACCTGTGAACTAAAGACAGTTATTTGGCCTCCCACCCTCACCCCTCACAAGCATACAGTGTGGAAAAAGGAATAGGAATAACTACTAGAGACATGCTCACTCAAGTAAACAGCAGTCCACAGTCACTCTAAAATGTGGCTGAGCTGGACACACGTTGCCAATTCATTAATTAGAGCTCAGGCATACTCCCTGGAAGTTGTTCTCCGTGATTATTGGCTCCACCCTCTGGGATTCTGGTTTTGCACTCTCAGTCATCTTCTCTTTTCCATGAAAAGTAGCCTATATTTGTAGTTTTCTCAGCCTGCTTTCTGCCCATTGAAGTTTGTTTTTTTGTGTTTTTTTTTTTTTCTGAGACAGAGTCTCACTCTGTCACCCTGGGTAGAGTGCAGTGGTGTCATCATAGCTCACTGTAGCCTCAAACTCTTAGGCTCAAGTGATCCTCCTGCCTCAGCATCCCCAGTAGCTGGGACTACAAGCGTGTGCCACAATGCCTGGTTAATTTTTCTATTTTTAGTAGAAACAGGGTCTCACTCTTGCTCAGGCTGGTCGCAAACTCCTGGTCTCAAGTGATCCTCTTGCCTTGGAGTCCCAGGGTGCTAGATCATAGGCATGAGCCACTGTGCCTGGCCAAAATTGGACTTTTTGTTTACCCATTTATAATCTAACTACACTAAACAAAAGCCACACCACAAATCTTTCTGAAATAAGCCCTCTCTCCTTTGGTTTCTCTGTGAGACTACTGTAGTACATCACCTTAAAAATTATTAGAAACTTCATGTTTGACAGAAAGAATAGGTCCTATGAGGCACTCCCTCGGATTTTTCTGAAGTTGTTACAAAGGACATTATGGTCCACCCTGGATTTGATCTTTGGTGAGAACCATTTCTGAATTTGATTATTATTAGATGCTTGGAGAGCTGTGAATGAGAAACAGTTTTGTTTTCAAACTCAGCAATTCGTGGTTCTTTTATATTTAACAGTTCTTTACTTAGCTTATCTTTTTCTTCTTACATTTCACTTTAGGCAGCCAGAAGCTGCCAGTTGGCACTTTCAATCTTCTACTTGAAAAATCTCCTTAGTTAGATCATTGAGTTCATTAAGTATATTCTCTATCTTCCTTGTTATTGAAGGTAACAATGTTACCCAACATTTCTTCTTCAAGGGTCTCCTTTCCTCCAACTTCTAATAACATCTTCCTTATTATCCTTTAAGCCTTGACAAAGGCTCTTTATGCCTCCACTAACTCTCTTTGAGGCCCTTTTTGATTTTACTAACAGTTTTTTCTTTTCCATCTTCTGTCCAATGCTCAGTTTCAAAACCAATGTCATGTGGTTTAGGTTTTTGTTTTGGCAGCACCACACTTCCAGGTACAAAAATCTGTTAATAGTTATCTATTGCTGTATAAGGAACCATCCCCAAACTTGGGGGATTAAAACACCAACTATCATTTATTTTGCTCATAAATTTGCAACTGGGGCAGGAAGGCTTGACTGGGGACTGGAGGATTTATGTTAAAGATGGATTACTCACAAGGCTGGCAAACTGGTGCTGGTTTTCAGCTGAGAGCTCAGCTAGGGCTGTGGGCCTTGGTTCCTTTCCATATAGGCTTCTCCATGGGCTGTTCAGTTTTCTTCATGGCAAAGTGGCTAGGTTTAGAGTGAGCATCCCAAGAAAATGAGGTAGAAGTCTTACTACCTTTTATGATTTGACTTGGAAGTCACAACACTTGACATCCACCAGTCACAGGCTTGCCCAGATTCAATGACTTCCATGTCTATGACAGATGAGTGTAAAAGTCACATTATGAAGAAAGCATCTGTGATGGGAGATATTTTGGCAATTTTTCTGAAAATGCAATCTGCCACACATACGAGCAGCATAAGAGAGCACCTGTTTCCCCATAGCTTTGCCAAGGGAGTATGTTATGCTTGTGGAAAATACCAAACTTGTGGCAAATATCAAGATTGGTGATAAAATATCAAGCTTTCTCTAGATTTAATTTAAATTTCCTCTTGTTATCAGTACAGATGAACATTGTTCCTGTGTTTAAGATCCATTTGATCTTTGCTGTAAATTGTCTTTTTATGTTGTTTGTACATTTTTCTATTGGACTCCCAATCTCTGATTTAGAGAAGTATTTTATATATTAGCAAGATCAGCCCACTATAATTAGAGTGGCAAAATATTTTTCTCAATTGGACATGTCTTTTTACTTTATTTATACTTTTCTTTGGTCATGTAGACATTTTTGGTGTTTTTAATGAGTTGAACCCATCAGTTTTTTCTTTCATGGCAATGGATCCTCAGTTGTAATTAAAAAGTCTTTCCTCAGTGAAAGTTACAAAAGGCTTCTCCCATTTTTTTTTCTTATATAACTTTTATGGTTTTATTTTTCACATTTAAATCTTTGAATCATTTGAAGACTATTCTGATGTAAAGTATGAGGTATACATTTCCAGATGGCTCCCCAGAAATCCCAACATCAATTACTGAATAAAGCATCTTTTACCACCATTTTGATATGCCACATTTATCACTTACTCAATTCCACATCTGTTCAACAAACATTTATTCAGTGCTTCCTACACATCAAGAATGCTACTTGGGATATGCTAGTGAACAAAAGAAACTAAAACTCTCTGCCTTTATGAAGCTTACATTCTAGAGGGAAAAGTAGACAATAAACAGTAGATAACTGGGTAAATTATATAGTAAATCAGGAGATAAAATTAGAGTAGGGTAAGGGTAAGGGTTTGAGAATATGGGTGTGGGACACTTGCAAATTTAAATAGGTTGATTAGGAAAGATGTCATTGCACAGGTGACATTTGAGAAAAATCTTAAAAAGTTAACAGTACAAAGGTCCTAAAGCAGGCGTGTGTGTGGCATGTTCAAAGAAGAATGAGGCCAAGGTGGCTAGAATGGGAAAGGGGGAGAAAAGTAAATGATGAAGTCAGAGAGGTGGGGCCAGATTCTGTAGGACTGTTTAGGCCATCATAAAGACTTTGGCTTTTACTTGGAAAGAAATGGGAACCATACACTTTGAGCAGAGGAGTGACATGATCTGATTTACCATCACTCTGCCATTTCCTGGGTTATACTCTTTGAAATCATCTTTTTTCTTCTTTTGCTTTTCCCCTCTAGCTAATCCCTGCTGTTTCCCAAGCAAAGCTACCTATCTTCCTTCAACTACTAGTTTTAGGCTATTTCTATCATTTAGAATACTACGATACCTTCTAACTGGTTCTCTCTCCCTTCAATTCTTATGTCTTACAAATTTCGTTATTATATAGCACTAGGGTGATTTTTAAAGCAGAATTGGATTGCTTATATTACTTTCCTGCTTACATTTTCTCAAAGGCTTTCCACTGCACTCAGAGTAAAAGCTGAACATGTTTTCATGGCCACAGGCCTTGTGTATCTAACCCTGGCTCACTTCTCCAAGCTCACCTCAAGTTACTCTCTCCCTTCTTCCACTCCAACCACAGGGGCTTTCTTTTAATTTCTCAAATATACCCATGGTTTTTGCAGATGATGTTTAGCGCATGCCTAAAATGCTCTTTTCTACTTACTTATTATAATCTCTATATATCCTTCATCTCTCATCTTAAATTTTGCTTCCCCAGAGTTTATCCCTGATGCCCTAATGTGTATTCATGGCATCTTATTCTTATTTTATATGTTTATATTTTAACATATATTTTATATGTTTATATAAAAAACATCTCATATGCAATTTATTAGTATATTTGCCAAATGTCTGTCAGTAAGCTCCTTGGGTTTAGAACTATGTCTCTTTTTCTCTATGATGTATAGTTGATGCCAAGCACAATTTCTGTGACATATTAGCTACTCAAAAAATATTTACTGAGTGAATGCATCATCTTCCTTCTTAACACAATAAATGGTTCTGGAAAATTAAAACTAACTCCTCTGGCTAGAATGTGGAGAAGCAGATATGCTGCCTTAGTTCTAGATGTCTTTCTATTCCTGTCTTTGGGGAGCCTTACAATTAGTTAAGAATAAATAAGTTTATTCCTTAAAACCCAAAGATCTCAAAGCACTAATATACCAAATAAAAACTCAGCTCCAGCTAATAGTCTCCTCATTTTCCCTGCTGTTACTCAAGTTTTATTTCCTGTCTACAATGGTCCCCTGCTTTCTCTAATCTCCAAACCCTACCTGCTGATATCAGCACAAATTCAAACTCTACCTTCTTCATGAAATCTTCCCTCATCCCCACAGTCCCAATCAGATTTTTCCTTCTCTGAGCACCTGTTGTATTTGTTAACTTTTGTATTCGTAACAGGATCCAACATTAAGCATTTTTGAATATTAGTTGTGTGATGGGGGCTTTTAAAATTCCCCTCCAATGAGTTTACTGGCTACCTAAAGATAACGATTATCTCATACAATTAGAACAGTTGACCTCCTCCTATCTTGAAGCAATTGAGACTGGTATCTGGTGTGCTAAGCAAAAGAGTTGGTTAAAGTAGAGATCCATAAAAGGTATCTTAAGAATTTTAATTTAAAACATAAATCTATATTCATTCTCTCATCTTTTGATATAAAGCTCAGCCTTTACTATGACAGTGATTTTCATGACTGAGTATCCATACCTATAATGCATCAGTTTCTGCTTCATGAAGATAGAACAAACAAGTGACAGCTGGGCAATAATACATGTATAGGAATCCCCTGAGATTTTTATGATTTTTCTTCAGTGTTTTACAGTTTTGCTCACACTTAATTTGATAGCAATTTTTTAAAAAGTGGCTGGCATTTATCAAATCTTTTCAAAACATTCAACTAGTGTTCACAGAAACAACTCTTTGCTGTACTCATATCTCATCAGTTTATATAATACTTAATCAAATTATAGAATTATAACAATAGGCTTAAACAGGTTTTGGAAGAGATATAACAGATTCTTGACAAACATTAATTTGTGATAGTAGATATCTTCAGACATATTTAATAATTCCATTAGCTCCAAGCAGTCATAGTGGCCTGGGCCTCACTCACTTTGTTTACAGGAGAATAGCAAGCATTGTTTAAATTCTAGTGAGCTGTTTAAGTGAAGGATGATTAAAAGACAGTCTACTATTTCTTTTGTTTTTGTCACATCTAGCACAGATATGAGTCCAGGAAAATAAGTCTGGTGAAAACGGTAGAAGGGCAGAAAAGCTATAAAGAGGGAGGTATATAATGTGAATGGAAAACATTCTGTAGAGATTACATCACCTGTCACAAGAATCACCTGGGCTTTGGATTTTTGGGACTCAGAACTTCTGAGAATTGAAAAATAAAAGTGCCTACATTTTGAGAACTATAATAGCAATTCAGAGGAGAGGAAAACTAAGCTTACCTGGGACCTGACTATCTGTGATCCATCATTCCTTTCTTTCTCCTCCATGTTCCCTTCCCGAGAAAGAACAGCATTCTGAGAAGGCATACCTGAGAAAAAGAGAAAAGGAACATCTTGTTAATACATGATCTTAAGGCTGAATTTAAATCTTGGAGCTTTTGCTTTGTGTTAGTATGGCAGACAGTTTACAGAGAAGCTCTCTAAAACATACGCTTAAAGGCTGTGACACCCCTATTCCTCTGTTACATTGGGGAATTCAATGCAGGTCTTTCTCACCTCTGGGGTACAACTCCACTTGTTGTGGCACAGGGGAGTTTGGTGGTTTTCAGCCCTGACTAAATACTTGGGGAAATTAAAAAATATGCCAACATTGAGCCCCAACTCTCAGGGATTTGAATTTAATAAGGATGGGGTAGACCTGGGCAACAGCATTTTAAATTTTAAAGTCTCCAAGTGATTCTAAGAATCAGTCTTCAGTAATTCATAAGAATTACTGACATGAGGTGATACAGAGAACATATATGTTGAAGGCCTATTTTTACTCTTTATCCTCAAAGGGGATAAATTCATCCCCAAAGTTATACTCCAGAGATCTGCCTCGCCTCTCTTCAAGGTGATCCTGTGAATATACAAAGGAAATTTCACTCTTCTCATTTTTGAGAATGTTCACCTTCCTTTCTGAGTATCTGGATTCAATCCTCCACCAGGATTACTACACCTCTTTGCAGTTCTTAATGTTGTAATGTCACCAAAGCTTTGTTCTCTTCTAGCATGACAGGAGATGCATCTGTACTAGAAGCTTCAGTATCCTTGTCAGTCCCTGAAAGCTAATTTTCCAGTGCCTTATGAGGAACAGCCACTCCCAGGTATTAAAGGTACCCCATCTCTGATGAGAGCCTCAGGAGCTGATGGATATTCACAAGAATGACTTCTGCTTTCCAGGGACAGCCACTCTCAGAATCTTGCCTTGTTCATGCAGAGTTGAGATGTAGGGGCTCCTGAAGGTGGCTATTACTTTTTCTTTTCTAAAAGCATCAATCCTTCACATACAGACTTCACTATGGTATTCAAATCTGTGTCTTCACAGGGATCTTGTAAGACAGGTTGAGCACCTGTGATGATATGCACCAGAGTCAGCAGAAGAAATCCAGCAGTCTTGGTAACTTAGGAACCTATAGAGTCTGTAAAGAGATATACAAACTATTCATTCATAAAGATAGAGCACAGTAATGTGTGGCATTCTTTAATATAATCAAGAAGTGCTTTTAGAGTTTCTCAGACTCACACATTACAAAAAGCAGAGATGTATAAATGTATCAACTACAATAAATTTACCCTCAGTCCTTTCCCACTCTCTTCCGAGAATAGAAAATTTGTGGTCCTTGACTAAAGAAAGAGTGGCTGTTTTCCTTAGAAAGAGGGGAAAACAGGCCTTTTAACAACAGAGTGAAATGTATTGATTTGCTAATAATCATGAAAGAATATATTCTTTTTCTATTCACAAAGGGTGACCCAAAAAATCTTTCTCAAAAAGCTAGTGATAGAAATGAAAAAAGTCATTTCTGAGAAGTAACTTTCAAAAAGAGAAAACTGCCGTTCTAGTGCAATGGCCCTGCTAGTTAAGGCAGCCATTTACTGTCCAAGACATGGCATGAATCTAACATTTCACAACCAGTTCACTAAGAGGCAGACCTTTTAGGAATAACTTAAAAGCACTTTAAGAACTAGGTTGGGGAATTAATTACCAAGCATAATCACTGAAAAAGTCCCTCTGTCAGAAGAGCCAGACAGAAGTTATGAGAATGCCCTGATGTTTCAAACCTAATCACCTCAAAGCCATGTATCTCACAACAACAAAACTACATTTACCAAGTTAGGCAGAACAGGGTTTCTCCTTCCTATGTATGAAATGAACTCCAGATGACTAGGACTCCAGAGATTACCTATTTGAAGTTTTCCTGAAGTGTGCCAAATTAGTATCTTATGTCTGTTACTCACAAAAAGAGACCAAATCAAGTTCAGAAAATGATGGCTTCAACAAAGTTAAAATAACTTTCTTTCCTACAAATCTTAGAGATTTTCATATAGTAATATACATTCTGCATCCAAAGGGATGAGAAATACGTAGAATATATGACATATTGTATGTAATGTTTCCCAAATATATTTAATTTAAAAATATTTTTTTCATGACAACTGATGAGACTAGGTTCCATAGAACATGCCCGTGGAAATGCTGCTTTAGTTCTCAGTTCTTTGGCTTAAGGAAGTATCCTGAAGTTAAAGATCATAGAGCTAAGTGAAAGAGTTGGTTCTAGAACCTAGGTCTCTTAATTAATAGTCCTGGGCTCCTTCTAGTATAGTTGTCCCTCAGTATCCACAGGAGATTGATTCCAGGACTCCTGAAGATACCAAAACCCATGGATGCTCAAGTCCCTTATATAAAACACAATAGTATTTCCATATAACTGATGCACATCCTTATCATCTCCATATTATTTAAAATACCTAATATAATGAAAATGTGATGTAAATAGTTGTTATGCTGTATTGTTTAGGTAATTATGACAAGGGAAAAAAGTCTGCACATGTTTAGTACAGATGAAACCATCCATTTTTCTCCCTAATATTTTCTATCTGTGGTTGGTTAAATCCACAAATGCAGAACCCATGGATACAGAGGGCCGACTGTATACTCTGAAGTCCTTCTTGGTACTTATTCTTTCCCTTTTTAAGCTTTTCATGCTGCAAGGCCAAATTAATTTAGCTGTAATCTAATAAGGCCACATTCAAGAAACTTCAATTAGATATACTTAAAAATAGACATTATTTTTTAAAAATCTAACTACTATATACTTAATAATTTCAAAAAACAAAAACTGTTAATTTTAAAGTTAACTAAACTTTTAATGACTTTGTTGTGTCTGCTTTTTGTTGGAAAGCATTTGAATATTTGGTTGTAGCATGGAGTTCCAGTTTCAGTTGATCCTCTAGATTAGTATCAGTCATTTGTGACCTTAAGGGTGTCTTGATTTTGGTTAGGTAGGAGAATGTAGATTTGTAGTAATAAGTGGTTGAAACGCAAGAAAGCATTTTTCAGGCATGTTGCCAAAGGCATGGGTATCCTACTGCATATTCCCATATTTCAATTGGACCTTTCTTAGCATCAAACAATGACTTTAAAATGTCATCTACTGGCCGGGCACCGTGGCTCACGCCTGTAATACTAGCACTCTGGGAGGCCGAGGTGGGTGGATCACTCAAGGTCAGGAGTTCAAGACCAGCCTGAGCAAGAGCAAGACCCCATCTCTACTAAAAATAGAAAGAAATTAATTGGCCAACTAAAAATATATATACAAAAAATTAGCCGGGCATGGTGGTGCATGCCTGTAGTCCCAGCTACTCGAGAGGCTGAGGCAGGAGGATAGCTTGAGCCCAGGAGATTGAGGTTGCTGTGAGCTAGGCTGACGTCATGGCACTCACTCTAGCCTGGGCAACAAAGTGAGACTCTGTCTCAGAAAAAAAAAAAAAAAATGTCATCTACTGAGAGCTCAATCAATTCCATCTGTAGTTCTTTAGGTGTCTTGTTATCAACTAGGTGAGTCTGAAATGCTAATTTGAGTGTGATGTCATGATTCCCAAAGTCAGTGAAACTTTCGTTGTATTCTTCAATTAATAGGTCTGTAACAGCTGCATATTCTTCAAATGACTTGCATATATCATCCTGCTCATCAATGGCCTTTGCTAACTGGGGAAAATGTTCCTCTGAAATTTCCTTTTGAAGAAGTGTTTTGAAAAAAGATGTCTTTTTTCAAAATGCTTGGATTTTTTATTTTTATTTTTTTTGCCATGGACCATATATAGACTTAATGATTTTGGTATTTTTTATTTATTTTTATAGACTTAATTTTGCCTTGTAAAGAAATATTCAAGTCGTTTTAATTTGACATGATATCACATAGAAATGCTGCATTCCTATAGACATCTTCTTTCAATAATTCACATTGCTGATTCTGTTCTTCATAAAATTTAATTATATGTTCTTACAGAGATAAAATTTGGGCTAACACCTGTCCCTGCAACAGCCAACTCACTTTAGAATGACCCGGCAAATCCACACTGAATACCTCATCATTCAACTTTAGCATGTTATGAAACTGATAATGCCATGTTGCATTTACAGGAATATGGTTAACAATACTTATAACTTTTTGCAAAGTGTCACTTAAAATAGTACCTTTAGCACAGAGATTTTGCTGATGCAAGATACAATGAAAAGAAATGAGAGCATCTGGATCTGTTAATACTTTTTTTTCTAATCTGTGCAATAAACCTTCATGTTTTCCTGTCATGGAAGGTACACCATCTATACATACACTCACTAAATTTACCAAATTCAGTCCAACTTCACAGCATTTATCTTGAAAGTTGTCAAAGATATCTATTCCCAGTGTTCTGCTTGCAAGTGTGCCCAAAGTGAGTAACTCTTCGTAGCAAAGAAAATCTTCTGTTATGACCGGAATGAAGTATAAAACCTGTGCCAGGTCAGTGGTATCAGTAAATTCATCCAAAGTAACTGAGTAATATATATTTTCCTTTTAAAGTATTGCACAAAGTTGTTCTGTTAAGTTGAAGGGCTAATTCACATTGCCGATCAGTTATAGTTCTTGTTCCTCTTGAAAGAGGCAGTTGTTTGTACTTTGAAATGTTATCAGGGTCTAAGCATCCTACGACTTTGACAATGCATTTTTTCACAATTTCTACAATGGCTAACCTTTTTTCCCCAAGTATATAATCTACTTTATAAGTTGTTGCAGTGGCATTATTTCCAGGTTTTATTGCTGCTTGAAAGAACTGTCTTTGCTTTTGCTTTTCATCTTTTAATTTCTGCAATACAACCTTTTGCACCTCTCCCTCTAATTTAAAATATTTGTGATCTTTATGAATGTTATAATGCTGATGAGCATTGAATTTCTTTAATGTTGATACTGCAGTATCACAAAGCAAGCAAATCGTCTTATCTTTAGCAGAAACAAGATAATATTGTAATTCCCAATCCTCATGAAAAATCTGTTTTCTTCTTTCAATGTTCTCTTGGTCTTCTTTGACACAATGGGCTATTAAACAGACAGAATTAAAAAATAATGTCGAGCTGTGTATGTATTCACAAATTCCACTTCAAGCAGAAACACAGTGCACCACTGTCAAAAGCTGATTATAGACTGGCATACTCGATCCCCATAAATTCTCCAACCAGCCTCGTGTGGTAGTGGCCAGTCAGGCAGGGGAAGTTAGAACTAAATCATGAGTGTAGCAGCTGTCAATTTAGCTCTTATGACTTACTAATGTTCTAATTGTGCCGGTCAATCTGGAGGATTATTTCATTGAAACTTATTTTATTCTTAGGTATTTTATTTTATTTTATTTTATTTTATTTTTGAGACAGAGTCTTACTCTCTCTTGCCCTGGCTAGAGTGCCGTGGCGTCAGCCTAGCTCACAGCAACCTCAAACTCCTGGGCTCAGGCAATCCTCCTGCCTCAGCCTCAAGAGTAGCTGGGACTACAGGCATATGTCACCACACCCGGCTAATTTTTTTCTCTATATTTTTAGTTGGCCAATTAATTTCTTTCTATTTTAGTAGAGACAGGGTCTCGCTCTTGCTCAGGCTGGTTTCAAACTCCTGACCTTGAACAATCCTCCCGCCTTGGCCTCCCAGAGTGCTAGGATTACAGGCATGAGCCACTGTGCCCAGCCAATTCTTAGGTATTTTAAATGTTTATTTTAAAAATAAATAAAAATATGAAAGACTAACAAAAATGTATTAATAAAAGTAAAAGGATTTGTTCTGTAAAATTTGGATTCAGTCAAAAGGCTGCATTTAAGGACCTAGAAGGCCACAGGTCCTGACATCCCCCCCCCCCCCCGTGTAATTCTTCACATAATTCACATTTGAACATTTCCAGAAAAGCCTGTGGGATCGCTATAGTCTCTTTCAGACAAGTAACCATGATGTCCTAAAAAGTAACAAATTCCCTTGACTGCCTAAGGGATAAAAGAATTACAATCAATTCACATCTAGAATGACTCTGGGCTTAACAGTTTTCTCTTTCACCTCAAACTCCTCCAAATATCTGGTGTTTGTTTATTTATTTTTATTTTTTTGAGACAGAGCCTCACTCTGTTGCCCGGGCTAGAGTGCTGTGGCGTCAGCCTAGCTCACAGCAACCTCAAACTCCTGGGCTCAAGCAATCCTTCTGCCTCAGCCTCCCGAATAGCTGGGACTACAGACGCGTGCCACCATGCCCAGTTAATTTTTTCTGTTTTTAGTAGAGACGGGGTCTTGCTCTTGCTGGTCACGAACTCCTAAGCTCTAGCAATCCTCCCACCTCAGCCTCCCAGAGTGCTAGAATTACCAGCGTGAGCCACCACGCCCGGCCTATTGAGATTTTTTACAGTAGAAAACTACATAA
>CAUYPO010007449.1:0-23999 GCA_963574435.1 Cheirogaleus major | reverse complement strand
ACCTGCACCGGAATGTTTATAGCAGCACAATTCACAATTGCAAAGATGTGGAAACAACCCAAGTGCCCATCAATACATGAGTGGATTAATAAAATGTGGTATGTGTATACCATGGAGTTCTACTCAGCCACAAAAAACAATAGTGATCTAGCACCTCTTATATTATCCTGGATAGAGCTGGAGCCCATTCTACTAAGTGAAGTATCACAAAAATGGAAAAACAAGCACCACATGTACTCACCAGCAAATTGGTATTAACTGATCACCACTGCTATGCACATATAGTAGTAACATTCATCAGGTGTCGGGCAAGTGGGAGGGGGAGGAAGGGATGGGTATAGTCACACCTAATGGGTGCAGTGTGCACCGTCTGGGGGACGGATATGCTTGAAGCTCTGACTCGGGTGGGGCAAAGGCAATATATGTAACCTAAACATTTGTACCCCAGTAATATGCTGAAATAAAAAAAAGAAAGTTCAACATGTAGGGTACTTATGTTGCCAGAACTGGGAACAATTTTTATTTTTGCCCTGTGGCATAGGGACATCACAGCTTTGTCAATCTCCCTTATAAAGTCCTGCTGCCCCGGTGAGGTCAACAGCTGACACTTAAACAACACAGCTTGAACTGTGCAATCTACTTACACTTGGACTTTCTTCTGCCTCCGCCACCCCTGCGACAGCCAGACCAACCCCTCCCCTTCTTCCTCCTCCTCCTCGGCCTTCTCCACGTGAAGATGATGAGGATGAAGACCTTTAAGATGATCCACTTCCACTCAATGAATAGTAAATATATTTTCTCTTCCTGGTGATTTTCCTAATAACATCTTCTACTCTTTAGCTTACTTTATTGTGAGAATACAGTATATAATGCATATAACATACAAAATATGTGTCGATTGATTGCTTATGTTATTGGTAAGGCTTCCACTCAGCAGTAGGCTATTAGCGGTTAAGTTTTTGGAGGAGTCAAAGTTATATGCGGATATTCAACCGTGCCCCCAGGCCCCGAGCTGTGCAAGGGTCAGCTGTACTTTCATGGGCCCTCTGTCCTCAAACAGCTCGTGGATGCTTGTTCTAGCCAAGCCTCTTGCCGAACACATGCACGACGATGATAATATGTCCACTCCACCCAGATGCTAAGAAATATTTTCATATAGCGAGCCCCAAACTTACAGCTGGGCTTTTTCTCCATGAACTGCCTCTTACAGTAGATGACGCAGAGAATGAGCAGGGCCAGCAGGACGGTGGCCAGGGCACTGCAGATGACGGCAGCCAGGGCTGTGTCCCGTGGGCTGGAGGCCGTGGACGCAATCTTCACGAGGTTGACCTTGCTGGCACCTGAAACCACAGGAACAGGATCAGCGCGCTCCGATCAGCCCAAGGCCACACGGCACGCACGTTGGAGCCGGCAGGCGCCGTTATCGACAGGAATGAAACCCAAGGAAACCAGCGCGGTGTGTTTTAGATGGGCTCGAGCATTCCTTCCGCCCCAGAGGATGCCTTTAATGCTACATCTCCAGCCTGCACCCCAAAGCGTGTTGGATGTCCCTCTCCTCTTCCCACAACACCGTGGACACACGGCCCTCACACATTGAGAAATCTGCCTTTCGGGCAGAATTCTTTGTGGGTTGAGAGTCTGCCGTCTTTACCTCTGTTTCCCCAGCACTTGGCACGGTGTTTGGCACACAGCAGGGGATTAACGCTTCCTATTTAATTGAAATTAGACTATCTCCATTTTTAAGCAGACTGAACTCAAGTATGCTTTTTTGGTTGACTTTCAGGGAAAACAAGGATTTGGATCATTTACAACCTTACAGTAGACCCCCAATTTTTGAGACTGTAAATATTTTTGAATGCCTTAGCTGTTAAATTACTGAAAAACATCTGAGTTTTGGAGAAAAGACTAATATTGTTGTTATACTATTGTAGAGGCGGGCATAGACATGCGCTAAGAAAGTCAAGAAATAGCTGCTATTTCAGAGGGCAGTATTGCTTTGCAGGTTCAGGGCAGATTCTGAACCCCACGGCCTGGGTCATCTGTGCAAACGTAGGTAATAACAGTGCCTTCCCTTCTGGCTGTTGAGAGGATGGAATGTGTTATCACGTAAAGCATGTAGGACAGGCCGTGTACCTAGTGCTGTGGGATCGTTAGCTATTGCAATGATGATTACGATCAGCATTTTAACTATCCTTAGGGTACCTGGAGGAACAAATGCATTTAAGACAGAAATCTATAACCAGTGGAGTCACAGCATATCCTATTTAACTAACCCTGAATGAATCAGAGAGACATGAACTTGAGAGGGGCAGGAAATCTAAATAGAGGGGCACTTGTGCCTTCTCTTCTCTGAGCAGATGCCCCACTGAGCTCCGATGGCCTCACTCGCCCCCTGCAGTGGGCACCGGGCCCTCGGCTCCCTGGAGCCTCTCAGCACGGGGCCCTCCCTTCTACTGAGGGCAACTCCAGGCAGAAGTATAATGTGCGTCTCACGTGTCATTTTAAATTGTCTAGAAACCAAATTTTAAAAGTAAAAAGAAACAGATAAAATTAACTCTTCATCTATTTTAGTTAGCCAATATATCTTAAAATATTGCATTTCAACATATACCCAATATAAAAATTATTAATTATTTTGCATTCTCTACTTTGTAGTAAGATTTCAAGATCCGGTATGATTTTACAAGGATAGCCCTTCTCAATTCAGACAGGCCGCAGTTCAAACGCTCAGCAGCCACGTGTGGTTAACGGCTGCTATAATGGACATCGAGGCTCTAGAGGGCAAAGGTTTGTATCTACATTGGTGCAACATGGTGCCTAAGTGCCAGGGAACTTGTCATCTGGCACCTACAACCCCCTAACCCCCAACAAGAATGATCTCCACTGTCTAACACTGAGGGTAGAACCAGAGGAAAACATTTGGGTTAGTATTATTGAATCACAAAAATAGGATAACGAGAACTATCACTTTGGAGTACAAGTTTGGGTATTTCTAGTCTCAACGATTCTAGGCCAAAAAAGACAAAAGTTTCTTATTGTCACCTGGAAAGGCACATAAGCTGTATGCTTTAGGCTTAGATGAATAGGGCTCATAACCAACCCAAGGATACCTTTTGAAGGATATTTATTTGTAAACATGTTTAACATTAATAAAATATGTCGTATCTCATAGCTATGTAGAAATACTTATAATAATCAAATAGCACATACTAAATATTCATCATGCAGCAAGTTAAAAAAAAAACTACATCTCTGACCTGACAGAGGTTAAATCTGAATCTGAAATAGTCTCTATCAGCGGACAGGGTCACAGAAGGATGTATGAACACAGCACACCTGTGCAAACACTGACAAACATCCGACTGAATAGGAGCTTGCATCCCACGCAGGCTGAAATAGCAGGCCACGCCAAAGGGGAGGCGACTTGGAAATGTAAGCATTATCTATTTGGACCAAATAGTGAAGTAGGTGCGAGAATGTCACCTCATTTACACGTGTAAAGAAGGTGGTTCACTTTGGAGTGAGAACAATTTCCTTTGGTTAAATTTTCAGTCAAATAACCCAGCCCTACACACTATGAGTCTTTAGCAACAGCTGTCATCAAAATGAGCCATAATACGTGAATTGAGCAGAAGTCTTAGGAGTTCCTAATTGCTGTAAGTATTAAGTTAAGCTCATCAATGGAGACAGCACTGGACATTCAGAAAAACTCTAGTAAGAACAGGGATTTCAGGTTGAAGTCATATCATGATTAGAGTCCTTTAAGTTCTTACTGTTTAAAAATCCTTCTAAAATTTAAGAGTCAACTTATTTGCCTTAATATAAAAGGAAATGGATCTAACTTATAAATAGGTTAAAATGTCCCCAAAGTGGGGATCTTATTTTTTTATTTATTTATTTTTTTTTGGAGACAGAGTCTCACTCTGTTGCCCCGGCTAGAGTGCCATGGCGTCAGCCTAGCTCACAGCAACCTCAAACTCCTGGGCTCAGGCAATCCTTCTGCCTCAGCCTCCCAAGTAGCTGGGACTACAGGCATGCGCCACCATGCCCGGCTAATTTTTTTTTCTATATTTTAGTTGGCCAATTAATTTCTTTCTATTTTTAGTAGAGATGGGGTCTCGCTCTTGGTCAGGCTGGTTTCGAACTCCTGAGCTCAAACGATCCGCCCACCTCGGCCTCCCAGAGTGCTAGGATTACAGGCGTGAGCCACCGCACCCGGCCAATGATGGCTTTCTAAATCCACAGCTTACTTATCAAGAACTCTGGACTTACCCTTCTCACATGTCTTTCCCATAAATCCAGGGGGGCAAATGCATTCTCCAGTATCTTCATGGCAGACACCATTATTCACACAAGCAGTACAGAGATGGTTACATTCAGGTCCCCACTTTTGAGCTTCACATCCTTTTGTTAAAGAAAATAAGACTATAATGAGTAGAGCACATTCACTCAACAAACCCTTACTGAGCACCTACTATCTGTAAAAAGAAAATAAAAATCTCAGGACCTCCTCCCTCTCAACTCCTTATGCAAAAGAGACAGTAAAGGCCTCAGGCACCTGTGAAGAGCTGGCCCCAGAGATCATCCATTAAGGAAATTCCTGGCTGGCCTTCCATAGCAAGAACATGCAAATTGTAACTTAAGGTCTGCAGGCTTAGTCTAGCCCCTAAAACTGAAGTCTGTTCCTCTTCCACACTAATAATGAATTACGAGTTTATCTTCACAAGAGCAGAACAGTGACAAGACAGGATCAGACGTTCTTCCACCCATCCAGGAACATCATCATTGATGTTTCCTTCACTCCCTCCTTCTCCTCTAACATTTGTCTTATAAACATTTGCCTTATAAATCTATATGAAATATAGGTTTTCCTGGGTCTCACAAGAATGTAACCATTTTCTCTCACTGTCTCCCACACATTTTTTTTCTTTCTGTGTGCCTTTTAATGCTGAAACTTTCCAATTCTCCTTCAGAAAAACAGCCACAGGTTTGTCTGCGGTTTGTGTTTTTCCTGAGTGTGTCCTCAACTTTGGCTTAATAAACTTCCAATGATTGGGATCCTTTGCCTTGGTCACTTATTTTGGGTCAACATATGTGTCAGTCATTTTAGTGGACACTGGTAACTGAACATAAAATACAGTCTCTGCTCTCTAAAAGGTAATAGAGACAGACATGTAAACAGGAAATGATGCTAGAAACAAAGGCAAGGAGTACCTAATCCTGTCTTGGGCATGGAAGAGGGCATAAAGGAAGGCTTCCCAGAGGAGTGGCATGTGAGCTGAATTTGCAGGGCCACCTAAATAGCAAAGAAGATAAGGCTGGAGAGTGTGTTCCAGGCAAAGGCAAGGCATGGGAGGGAGCACGGCATGTTCAGGGAGCTGTAGATATGCTTAGAGACTGGAGTTGTAGTTTCCAAAGTGGGAATATCTTAGAAATGCAAACCTCAGACCCCCCCGATCCACAACCTACTGAATGAGAAACACTGGAGGTGATCTAGTAATCTATGTTTAACCAGCCCTCCAGGTGATTCTGGTACATGCTAGAGTTTGAGAACCTCTGGCCTAGAGTATGTGGAAGAGGAATAAGGATAAAAGGAAACAGGAACTAGCAGCATCCACCTATTTTTTCAGCTGATAAACACATAAGAGTGAAACAAGACAGGCAAAACCTAATGTATAAGGATGGTAAAATCCTTCTAGAATCAGATTTCCTGGATACTTTTCTCCAACACTTAGTGATTTTAGATTGTTAATTAGATCAAAAGATACCTTCTAATATAAGGAAAACCCAAGGGGGTTGGATGATCCTTTGTTATCAGGAATTTAGTTTCATTTCTTATCTGAAGGGAACTAGTGTCTTTGCCCCATTAGTCTCACAGTGGTAAGCTTGGACCTGTGCCTACAGCTGATATCACCTGATAATTTCTTTGCCAAGAACTCCTGGTTATGAGTATTTTCTCTAGAACAATCAGGAAGACTGTCAACAACACAGACCATTTCTTACAGTCTTCCACTTAGTAGATAAAGGCACAAAATGTCTAAAAGCAAATATTTATTAATATATTCCTCAATATGTAAAGGGAAAGAGGCTATGGACAATTAGTGATGTTTTGAGAGCCAGACCACAGGTTATTTGCATATGTTGGATGGCAGACAATGTCAATAAAAATGAGTTCCCTGCTACATTAAACTGTGTTCGCTAGTCCTGTACCTACCTGTAGACCTATCCCAACCTTCACACCTAATCCTAGGAAGGAGAAAAAGATAAAGCTGTAGATAATAATAGGGATTATCTCTTGGGGATTAGAGAAGTCAGGAAAAGAGTTTGTTGATAAGCAACAAATATGCAATTAGACATCTATTTTCTTGAAAGCCTTGTGATTCTGTATTTTAAGAAATCAGATATTCATAGCATACAGAGAAAAATCCTATACTGTGAGAAATCTCGTCAGGAATTGAATTTATACAGAAAAAAATCCTGTAAATATAACCATTATGATTTTTAATACAAAATCTTTAAGCACTATTTCTAGGCTTCAATTTATCCTGGAGAAATACCCTACAGTTATGAGAAATGGACAAATGCCTTTAATTATACATCATTTTTTACAAAACATCAAAGAACTCCTACTGGGGAAAAGTTTTCTTAAATGGAATTGACTGTAGCCCAACCTGAACTTTCTTAGAATGATTTTAGATATTAGAAGTGCTTCTCATATGGTTTCATTAAAATATTCCTAACACAGGGGAATGAACATGTACTCCTAGCAATCTCAAAAGAGACAATTTGGAAATCAAAATGTGTTCAAAATCTTTTGCTTTATCTTAAAAGTTCAGATGAATTTTAAATTCTACTCTATGCTAAGTCCTGATTGTTTAAACATTTAAAAAAAAATTTAAAAGCTTTAAGCCTTTTACCACTGTGATAATATGATATAAGAAGTATATATTTGGTTTCTTCTGGTTCCTGGCACAGAAATACTAAAACCCTTGGAATCTCTGGAGAAATAAGAGGGCCTTGGCTGGGTACAGTGGCTCGCGCCTGTAATCCTAGCACTCTGGGAGATCAAGGCAGGAGGATCGCTTGAGCTCAAGAGTTCAAGACCAGCCTGAGCAAGAAAGAGACCCCATCTCTATCAAAAATATTAAAAAATTAGCCGGGCATCATGGTGTATGCCTGTAGTCCCAGCTACTCAGAAGGCTGAGGCAAGAGGATCACTTGAGCCCAGAAGTTTTAGGTTGCTGTGAGACACGGCACTCTACTCAGAGCAACAGAGTAAGACTCTGTCTCAAAAAAAAAAAAAAAAAAAGAGGGTCTTTTATATGCTAATGAGATGACTGGTGGATGGGGACCCCTAGATAGCTTCAGGATGGGGGCTGGTCACCAGAAAGACCAAGGCATAACTGGGACATCCAGCCCAATCCCCTAATCTCTAGGGAGGGGCTGAGGGCTTGAAGGTTGAGCTGATGCCTATGGCCAATGATTTAATCAAGCATTCCTACCTAATGAAGCCTTTATAAAAACCCAGAAGGACATGGTTCAGAGAGCTTCTGCATCACTGAACACAGGGAGTTTCCTGGAGGGTGATGCCCCTGGAGAGGACATGGAAGCTCCGTACCCTCCCTACACCTTGCTCTGTGCATCTCTTCCATCTGACTGTTTGATCTGTATCCTTTGTATATTCTGTATACTAAACCAGTAAATGTGTTGCCCTGAGTTCTGTGAGCGATCCTAGTAAATTATTCCAACCTATGCAGGGAGTCTTGAGAACCCCCAGTTTATAGTGGTTTGTCAGAAGTACAGGTCACAACTTGGGGCCTGCAACTGGCATCTGAATTGGCAGCAGTCTTATGGGACTGAGTACTTAACCTGTAGGATCTGACACCAGGTAGAAAGAGTCAGAATTGAGTTAAATTGTGGGAAACACAGCTGATGAGTGCTGGAGAACTGCTTGGTGTATAAGAAACCCCCACACACATCTGGTGTCAGAAGTGTTGTGTTCATGAGAACAGAGATTAGGAAGAAGTCTCCGGTTTTCCTATCTCAAATAACCATATATCAACATCTGATGTTTCTGATATTCCTAGGAAACATACCGCCCCCCCCCCATTTATCTTCTGAATATGCCTGGTACAGTGTGTTGTATCAGACTACAGAGAAACTATCTAATTGAAAAAAATGCAAATTGCTTCCTTGCCATTTGGACTTTGGAATAAAAAGGAATGTTACTTGCTTCTCCCAAGTCAACAGAAACTTCACATAGAAGTAATTGTGAAGCAAACTATTGGAAGCTGAAAATTGTAGTTTTGCTGTCATCGTAAGTTATATTTTTCTAAAGATTGGTCTTATAAAAAGGCTGCTCTAACATTTAATAGAAGAGAAGTCCAGCACAGTAGTCATCTAGGAGGAAACAAATCATGGGTACACAGGCAGATTCCTCTTGACTCAAACTCAAATAGTCCTGCCTATAAAATACCTTGCTATATTTTATACTCACAGAGGTGGCTTAGCGTGGGGCATAAACTAGATGAATGACTCTTTTCATACTTCTGTTGTCGAATTTCAATATCTATTTATCTAATTATACGTGTACCTGCTCTGATTGGGAATTACCCAAGGGACAAGGATTTATCTTATAATCCTGTATTCTTAACATCAATATAATTCTTGGCACAGAGTGATGATAAACACATTTTGTTGAGTGAATTAATGACTATAATGCAAAGCAAAAGCAATAATCTTCATGAATTAGAGATGCCAATCATTAGAGGAATGACAAAGCAGCCCAGGTATTTAGGCCTAACGACCTGAATATTTAATATCACAAATACTTGACATAACTGGGGAAAATTCAGGGCAAATCTTTTGGTTTTTATATATCAATTTCCTGTAAAAATTATGGGAAAATGTAATGGTGATAGTTACTCACCACTTCAATACTTATAATGGTAAAAATAAAAGTTTTCACTAGTTCAAACTCCTGCATTTTTCAAACCTGAAAATAAAAATCATCTTTGAGAGTTAAATGATCTGGAAAGATCCGCCAAGCTCATTGGTCTAGGTTGGTGGACATCTGACATAGGTTAGGCCAATCTGATTCTTTATCCCAGGAATTCAAAATTTGGAAGTGAAAGAAACATTGTTGAAGCTGAGTTACAGTAATGGCAGCATCCTAGAAGGAAAGTCCACTCCCCTCCCTGCCACCCACCTCCCACCACTCAGACCTAGATCTTCCCTGGAGCTTGTCTTTTCTAGAACTTGCTTGTCAGTTTTCCATCAATTTCTTAAAAGTCCTTCCAACCAAGCTCTATTTTTTTTGCTTACGAATCCAGGGTCGATTTATGATACTCACACTAAAAATCCTAACAACTACACCATCACAGATGGTGGCCTCCCAGTCACTTACTCCGGACTATCAGCCTCGTGAAGGCCGAGGTGAAGAGGTTTCCTCCTATGTACCTGGCCGAGTACACGCCGGCATCCTGGGGCTGAGCGTGAGGCAGGTGCACTTCTAAAATATCCGGTACTTCATGGCGGGGCACTGAATGGATGAAGGACCCTAGTAATCGAGAAAAGTGCAGAACAATAGGTCACACTCAAACATTCCTGTTTCTCATCTAGCTCCTCCACTCAATCAGCTTTCCCTGATCTGATAAAGAAAATGTGCTCTCATGTATTGGATTCAGGAGAAGAATGAAAAGGCAGAACTATTCAATGCTCTCCCAATTGTGAATAAAGGCATGGTGAAAGAGCAGATAGGTTAGTCTGCAGGATCTACCCCCAAACACATGAAGACAGAGGTAGCCTAAGTTCTTATCTTCTAAGGGAAGGGTGAAGAAGGGGCAGGCAAATCTAGGTGGGAAGTGTCAAGTAACACCATCAACTTAGCAGTTAACCAGGAGACACCTAGAACCACTGCTCTAACCTAGAAATCCTACCCACCCACAGAATTCAGAATGGTTCCCATCAGTATTCCAGCTGGATCAGACAACTGCTGCCAAGTGGTACCAAACCATAGCTAGGACCTAGACAGATCTGGATTATACAGTTGGACCTCCAGAACTGCTGACAATTGGCTTCCCAGGTTTACTGTGGTCATTTCCTTAATTTTATAATCAAACTTCACATTTTACATGACTAAATCTAGGATCTCACTTATCACATTATGATGGGGTTTTATTGTATATACAATGTATGTACATTCATATATCAATGGATGTATATATCTATCATATATGATATATATATATGAGTTCCACTTTCATTTGCTTAAGAAACCAAACATCTCACCTAAGAGGGCTTCTATCATACACAGAATTTGGTAAGCTTGCATCATAGCAGCTTTACTTCAAACATCTGCCCCCAAGACTGCAATAGGATAGTGATCCAATATGTTATGTGTTATCTGATGTCTCACACCCTGGTGCTGGAAGGAAATGAAACACACACTCACCGTTTTTGTAAATCACTGCATCTTCTTCTTTAATCAATACCTTTTTGAAAGATATGTTCACATTATCTCCCCTGTCCACAGTCATAGTTAAAGTAGCTGGTAGGAAGGAAGCTTTTAAAAGAGAGAGAGAGAAAACAAATACCAAAAATGAGGTCACACATTTTCTCCAGGAGCAACTGAGCTTTGAGATTCAGTTGCCTCAAAAGATGAGGGCAGGGACCTGCTAGGAGTCAGCTAGTTTTTACGATATGAAAAACAATGGTAACTAATGAGTTTTAATCTTTCTAATGGCTGTGACTTTTTAAGAATCTGATGAAAAGAATGGTCATTTTCTCTATAAAAATGTAAAGAATATAAACAATGTACATATACACAATTTTTCCACGCATCTAGTTGGGGAGGTGAGGACTTAGTGTTGATTAGCACAGACTGAATATCCCTCATACAAAATGCTCAGGACCAGCAGTGTTTCAGATTTCGGAGTTTTTCAGATTTTGGAATATTTCCATTATATCAGTTGAACATCCTAAATCCAAAAATCCAAAATCCAAAATGCTCCAATGAGCATTTCCTTTAAGCATCATATTGGTGCTCAAAAATTTTCAGATTTTGGAGCATTTCGGATTTCGTATTTTTGGATTTGAGATACTCAACTATATTTATTATCAAACTAAGTCCTGACATTAACAATAAACCACATTACCTGTGAATCTGACATCCTTTTCCAATCTCTACCAAGTTCCTCAAAGTAGAAAGAATAGTTGAATGGAATATGAGTTTCCCCAAAGTGGAAAAGAAAAAACATTCGTCAAATGGCTTTTCCCTTTGTCCTTCTGTGTTGTTGTTCCAAATAATTCTTGCTACTTTAGAATGCCACAAGCTTTTCTCAAATGGAATGAGCACAAAGGTGGACTAATTACTATAGTGTAAATATTGGTATACTGAAGAATAAAGACAAGGATAGAATCTAATATCTTGCCTTCTATCCTTTAAGTATACATGTATGAATTGACATAGTTATGGGACTAGACAGTGCTAGGAGAAAACAAGGAAGTTATTCTATATTTGACTTTTAAAAGCACAAGCCAGTTGACTGAAAATTTCTGTCTCTGTGTCAAGCTTGGAACACAACATTTCCTGATTCCCTTGGCTTACTGGACAAGATAAAATCTTCTAACATTCTCCCAGCAACTAGAGTTTCTGAATTCCTTTAATTTATACCATAATCTGCAGAAAGTCAAACTCTGTTTGGGAAATTAACTTTAGCCTTTTAAAAATTAAGCCAATGTTATTTGTTGGGTGTCGGGAGGGTGGGAGGGAGGAGGAGGGGATGGGTATATACAAACATAATAAGTGAGATGTGCAACGTTTGGGAGATGGTCATGCCTGAGGCTCTGCCTTGAGGGGGGAGGGGAGGCATGGGCAATGTACGTAACCATAATATTTGTACCCCCATAATATGCTGAAATAAAAAAAATGGAAAAAAAATTAAGCCAATGTTAAAAATATAAAGATCACTGCTAAAAGAAGAGAAATAGCCTATATAACTTTCCTCAACATGGAGAGCAGGAGAGAAGGAAAGTAAACAAAAGACATAAAATGAGAAAAAAAGGCCCAAAGAAAATTATGGTATGGAAAAGACAGAATAAGATGGCAGAAGGAAAGACAAATATATGTTAAAAGAGGATCTTGGAATGAATTCAGATAAGAAAATCTTATATTTTAAATTTTAAGTTCTAAAATACATATATAACTATGTGCTCTTTTCATGAACTATACATTCAACATAATGACACATCAGCTTAAAAAATAAAGGGAAAGAAAAATATATACTGAACTAATACTAACTAAAAGAAACTGGTATTGTAACATTTATATAGAAAAAAAAGTTATTCTAAAGCCAAAACAAATTTTAGGGATAAAGATGGTGTTAACATGAATAAGATAGGACCATCCACCATGTAATAAAATCTTGTTAGAAGATTTTATTTACGCATCTTGTTCAGGAAGATATAATAATCCTGAACTTGTATATACATCTAACAATAGAGTTTTAAAGCTCATGAAACAAAAACTGACAGAATTTAAGAAACTACAAGCACAGTGGAAACTTTCAGAAAATTATTAATCAAACTGAAAATTACTAAGGAAATATAAAGATGATTTTAATAACATGATTAAAGAGCTGTTGAATATTCATGAAACCCTGCACCTAGTTATTTAAATACATGTTCTTTTCAAGCATAATGCCTCCCTATTTAGCAACAAAGCACATATCTGTGAATAATAAATTCTCTGAACAGAAGGTACCTACATTAGAAATCAATAGCAAAACTCCCTGTACCCAAAGCTATGAATTTCTATAGAGTTTCAGCCCAGGACCAAACCTTGAGGCTCGTAGAGACTTCTGTTGAGGAACTCATGGTGAAACAGCTGGTCACCATGCCATCGTTCTTCTCTCATCTGTGGCTTTCAGATGGGTGGCCTGGGAGAGACTAAGTGCTGTGAGCACTGCTGGCTTGGACAGCTACCCTGGGAGGACAGAAGATGCCTGTGACCCATGCTCAGAAGGACCCAGGCTTTAGGTTCTTCTGCTTGTTTTCCTCAGCTGTGGGCTGTGCCCGCAAACCCAGGCATGGTCCCCTGCCAGGCCTTCCCTGGTGGCCAGGTATGTGAATGCTTTGGTGCAGATGGTGACCTGTGGCAAACCCAGGCGAGCGTAGAACAGAGGGCAGCGTGCGCACTGCAGCCAGATGGTCCTGGGCTGGAATCCACCCTCTGCCACTTACGGCACCTTTCTGAGTGAGTTACATCAGCTCTGCAAATCTCAGTTTCCTCATCTGTAATCCAGAAGCAATAACATCTACCTTCACAGCTTGTTAGGAATATTAAATGATGTAATAAGCCCTGAGGTGCTTGAAAGAGGTCAGCGTAAATAAACAGCAGCACTGCTGTGCTGGCATTTATGATGGGACCCGCGGGGCAGCTTTCCCCACTGTGCTAGAAAGGACCAACCACACAGGGGAAGGCAGGCGGGAACCAAACGGTGAGGGGACGGACTTCGTGGGGCTCCTGCTCACACTGACCAGGTGCTTCATCCAGCCACCCTGATGTGTGCATCTCTTGCTCTCTGTGACCTGCCCTTAGGCGCCTGTGAGAATTTTTTCTGATCATTTCACACTGTTGGTCCTTTCCATGTGGTTTGTTTATATTTTCTGCCCCTGTGTGTGAAGATCGTTTAGCTGACTGTGGCAGTTCTCACTCAGCATTGTGTTCTGAAAAGGACCCCAGCTTCCCCAGTAGGCTCGACTCCAATAGCTCCACCCCTCCCCTACTCCGTGGCTTTCTATTATTTCAGACTTTGTGCCTTTTAAGCTGTTTTCTCAGGGGCAGCATCACACCCGAGTTCCGCTGCCGTCCATCCTGCGACTCCTGCATTAATGTCTCTAGGCTGATTGTTCTCCGCTGAGTACTGATGAAGGAGTTCCAACTTTCATGGTCTATTTCAGGCTTGCTGATGGCACAGAAGCCTGGCTTGTGTTTGGTACACATATTGATGTCATGTGACTTGACTGGATCATAACAATAAGCACCTTTTAATAGTGCCTACTGTGGACCAAGTGCAGCTCTAAGCACCTTACATAAATTTAATTTGTATAATATTCCTATGAGATAGGTACTACAATTACTCTAACTTTACAAATAAGGGAATTAAGGTATAGAGAGGATAAGAAACGTGTCTAAGATCACACAGCAAGCACATGTGAGAGCCAGGATTTGAACCAGGGAACCTGGCTCTGGAGGGTCTCATAGATTATATAAAGTTAGCACTCAAAAGGCTTTAAAGTCCAACCACCTCATTTTATAAATGAGATTACTGGGGCCTGGGTTAGAACATGACTTAAGAGTGTTTGGCTGGGCTAATTAATGAACTGAACTTAACTAAGAACATAATCCACTTATTCATTTAGGGCTGGAGAAAAAAGTAGATGGTAATAAAAGTTGTACACAAAGATATTTCTCATGGATGAAAAACAATTGAGCTAAATTTCAGTTGCCCCTTTAATGTTAGGTAAGTATTCAGAGTAATAATGTAGCTTTATGTCCACTACAACTTTGTACAATTTTCACAACAGCCCTGTGTTGACAGTATATCCACAGTTTGGGGTGAAGGACAACTGTGTGTGGAATTTGAGACACAAACTCAAGACCTCCACACTCATTCCCCAACACTAGCTCTCCAGACTTACCATTCTCCAGGCCCACACTCCCACCTCTCAATTCCAGCCATTCTGAACTATATTAAGTTCCTCAAACTGACCTTGTGATCACTCACGTCCAAGTCATGAGTTTCCTTCTCTCTTTCTACCTCTTTCCCCCACGCCTCTCCGGCTCCCACTCACTCATCAGTCTCCAGAGACCTCACACAACCCCTGGAATATGGGTCAGGTGCTCTCATGGCTACTCCCCAAATACCCTGCATGTCCTCACTGCAGCCCCACTCGTGGTGTATCTCCCCTACTAGACGGAGTGTTCCAGGAGGGCAAGATCTCACCTGTTTTGAAAGACAGCACAGAGTGGTGATTAGATATGGCCTCTAGAATCAGGCTTGACTTTACCTTCCTAGATCCAACACCCACCAGCTAGTGAACACCCCTAAGTTACAATAGCTATAAGCCTCATCTATTAACAGCGTCTTAAAAGTCTTCATCTGACATGCATTTGATAAAGACTAAATTAGATAGTAATGTTTATGAAGTTGTGAAAGGAATGGCAGGTGCATGATAAGTATTCAGGAAATGCTAAAATCATTGCATCCCCTATGTATGGCACAAGGAGAGAGAGGTTCAAGAATCATTGTGGAATGGAAGAATAAATGAACAAATCTGATTTCAAGTTTTCCTATTTTCTTGGTGCTGTTAACATGTTCATTTGTGTTATTTCGATATGAATGGCTCCTCTCTATCAACTTCACAAACCATGTTTGGGGAGTTTGATGTTTTTAATATAAAGCTATTTCTTAAATGAAAATAGGAATTTAAAAAACATATTTCTCCTGATGGGTCATTCTGCAACTGATCTTTGGATCTAAAAATGTTTCATACTTTATTTATAATTCCCTACCCTCAAATGAAATCACCAGTGAGGTTGGAACAAACTGCTGCTGACTGGTTTGGATGATGCCATTGATAAAAAACAGTTTGGCTATTTGGGGTGTGCGAGCCAATTTAAGCTGTGTTTTGGCACATCACAAATGGATTTTCCACTTCCTCCCCAGATGTACGAGTCAGCAGCAAGCAGAAATATATTTATGTTTATCCTGTCCTCTGTGTCCCTAGGCAGAGCAGTTCTGAGTTCCCATGATGTTTTACTAGAGAATTAACAGTGGCATGAAGACACAGTTTTGGAGGTTTTTCCTGACTCACCATAATATGGATTTTACTTTCCTTGCACAGTATTCACCCCACTGGATGGTCAGCAAGAGAAGTAGAACCAGCTCACTAGCCTGAGTTTTTATTGTCAAAATACAAGAGAGAACAGGCTACCTATTTTTCTATTTTGTATAAACTGCCACAATTACGTTAATGCATGATATTAAAAATTTCTATAATTGAATAAGAGTCCTATCAAATTATTAATCCCAGACACTATAATGATAGTTATTGAACATATACTAAAAACTGGCTATTAGTAATCTTTAAGTGCTTCATTTAATTTTCAAATATATGTGATAAAACCTCTATCCCAATTTTTTTTTCCAAATGAGTAAAAACTATGATTTCAATTAAATAGCGTGTCCTAGGCCATACCATTCAATTGCAGAGTTACACTTAAACCCATACCTGCATGACTTCTACTCCCACGCCCTCTACTCTGTGCCCTGGCTTGCTTATTAGGGGTTCCAGTGGAATCATTGTACTTTATAAAATAAGTGCTCAGAATCAGGGAGAGTTGTTAACATTAAGTGAGAATGATATGCAAAGGGTAATGCAGTGGTTATAAATACAGGGTCTGAAGTCAGATCATTTGGCATCAAATCCCATTCCCATTTAAAAAGCTATTATTATGTACATTATTCTGCAATGTCTCACTTGATGTAAGCTTTTAGGAATACATCTACTGTGTAAATTGATGCAGTCATAGGAACTGGCTTCTTGTATATCCCATCTTATTTAAAAGAACACAATTTTGTAGGCATTATTATACTCATTTCACAGATGATAAAAAGTAACACCAACAGAAGTAACTTGCCTAAGGCCACACAGCTGGTGAGTGGTGGAGAAAGAATTAAAACGCAGGTGAAAGTCCAAAAGCCGTCTTCTCTTTACTGCTGCTCACTATCCAAGCCTGTCTTTCCCTCCCTCACTTAACTGAATTGAAGCTATCCTTTACTCTCGGTTTGGGGGGACTGTTACAATTGGTTTTTAACTCCCAATATTCTGGTTCAATATGCTCTACACCTTCTTATTTATTAACTGTCAAGGACAATCTCAGGACAGCCCAGAAAGGGCATGGTGGCACTTCACATTTCATTCCCATGAAACTGCTGGGGCACAATCTCAGATCATTTTCATTCAGAATGTGGAAACATCAGCAGAAGAACATTACTCTTTATACAAGTCAAATCCAAAATGACACGTATGAAAAATAATAGAACTGACTTTCAGCCGTGATAGCTTTGGCACACCTCATATCCCTTTGTTCAACCTCTCTTCCCTCACCGGAGGGCTGCATTCCTGGGAATTTCTGTTGTGCGCGTTTCCCACTTACCCTGGTGTCATTTAAAGGTGAACACTATAATTTTACTAAGAAAACCCTTTCCTTCATTTGTAATGAATAGTGATTTTATCACTTTTGACCTTAAAATGAGTTTGCTGCCTTCAAATCTTTTCATTACTACCATTCGCGAATTCAAAGAAATGTTTTCAGGTGGACCCCAGCTAGAGGCTAACCCTAAACCCTTGCTGCTTGAAGTAGAGTCCGTGATCAGGCAGATTCTCACCACCTGGGATCTTGTTAGAAATGCAGACTCCCAGGACTCTCCCTAACACCTACTGGATCAGTAGGGTGATCCACGGGTGGTCTATAAGCACATCCAACTTCGAGAAGCATTGGTCTAAAAAACTGCAGATTCTTATACTATATAAGAAACTGTCAGTAACGTGCAGAGGGGTGTTACTTATCTGGATTAGCTTTATCATTAAAAGTCAAACCCCTAAAGATCTCACAATGTCATTATTTCATGAAATGACAGCCCCTGTGGTTAAGACGATGTTAATTTGGAAAGGATGCCTTCATTTTAGGTATAAGCAGCCAGAGAGCTGATGGTTGAGGCGCCAGATCCTCCTGGGCAGAACAAAGAGGGGTCATCTCTGCTGGAATTTTGTACCTTCCTCCCAGCAGATAGCATCAAGAGCACCAGAAGCCAACCTGTCTCTCTAGGCCCGGGAGCCTTAGAACACGATCATTAAGTAATATTTGCAACACCATTTCCCCCAACTGCCATCATATTCATCAGCTGTCCTAAAGATTTAGCTTAGGACTCACTTCTATTTTGGGAGGAGAGTTCCATAACATCACTGCTTTGTGGGGTGATAGCAAGGAGTAATAATCCTCCCTTAGAGAAGGCTCTCAGAATCCTCCTTCAAAATTCTGGTGTTTTCTGAGCTGGGCCTGGGTATTTGACTGCTAAAACTAGATCACAATCCCTTTCCAAGAATAGTAGTCTGCAAAGAGGGCCCCAATTCTTCGTCCCTCCGTGTATCCATACCCCCTGCCATTTCGGTGCCAACCTCTTCCATCTCATGAGAACATACCTAGGTTAGCCTGCTATGGGATAACAGACATATGGAACCGAGCCAGGTTCCCCCAGCCAAGGTCAACCTAAAAAGCCCACAGCTAGCCAACACCACATATGTAAGAAAGCCCAGCCAAGGTCAACAGAGCTGCCTAATCAACACAGCTGCCTTAGACTCACAAGATGTAAATGCTTATTGTTATAAACCACTGTGGTTTGTGATTATGCTCTATAGCATTATTGTGGCAGTAGATAACTGATACACAAGTAACCAACTAAACTGAGTTATTGATAAATGTTTCCCTTTTGAAATTTTTATTTCTACTATACTAATCATTTTCCCCTGAAAATATTAACGTCCTTTAAGAGTATTTAGGGGCAAGTGAAACAAAGTATTATAAGAAAAATCAATGACAAAGCTCAAAATAGTCAATAGTTTGGCAACGAACAGCTGTCTTCATTGCTGTGATTTTCATATTATGTACATGTGACAAGTCGTATTGCCATAAGTGCCGTGAAGCCCTTAGAACATATATTTTATTTCATCTCACAAAGCGGGCACAACATCTAGTCAGAAGGTTGGACTGGATGGTCTCTTTTATCCCTAATGTTCTGTGCATCAGAGACAGCAGTGCTTGGAAAGGGGTAGGCATGGTCTTCAAGCTCTACCCTCAGGTAGCTTATGTCCAGCCTCTGAAGGAGCAGCTGCCAAAGCAAAAGGTGTATGTATGTGCCTATGTGGACCTCACCTGCCCATAACTTAAGTGTATGTTACCTTGTTGACGCATCTTCATGGTTCGTATCCTTATGGCCTCTCCTCGAACTCGCCCTTCACAGAAATAAGCACCGTTGATCTTACTAGCCTTTTCTCTCTTCCAAACAACTTTTTTAGCCCATTCTCTGGTCACATCTTGAGTAACTTCCAGTGGATCCTGGTGCTGGTTCATCAAGGCTTCAAAGTCCCTTCCTATGGTGATGGGCTCATGAGGGCGCCACCCAGAGGCAATGCAGGTAAGGGATGTTTCAGCATCAGATACAAGAGGTAGGGAATTGATCAAGATCAAGTCCATGGCACTTTCCACCATTCCTAAAAGAAAAGGGGGAGCATAATGTAAGATGAAGGTTATGAACATGACCCCAAGGGATAAAGTGGTGCTTACAAAGCCTTGCCTAAAAATTGTTGTGGGAGTGGTCTTCCTAACATGCTTTCTGATCATGTGCCTATCTTCCACTGGACAAAATCCAAAATACTTTACTAAGACATCGAGACCCTTCATCACCTAGACCTTGAAAACCTCCCTGCCCACCACACACCCTGGCTGCAATGGACTACCCATTATTCCCTCAAACAAGCCATGCACTATAGATCTCTGTCCACTATAGTGTCTGAGACATAGTTGGGTATTTAGTAAATATTTGTTATGCTGAGATAAATTAATGATAATGGTATTATCAGTATTTATTATAATTAATAATTATTATTTATTAATAATTATTTATTAATTGATGCTAAAGTAGTACTACTACAGTAGTACAGTAGTACAATAATAAAGTATTATAAAGAAATATATCAACTACATACACTTGTGCTTTATAGACTCTCATTTTTAAAGAATTGCTCAATTCCACATTATCCCAAGATAGAGAGGGACAGTGACTAAGGGAAGTCTGTGTTTCCCTCTGAGCCTAATCTGCCTTATTCTTTTTTTTAAACATTTGCCTCATCTTTAAAATGAGGCAAATAAGACCTCTCTTTTGGGATTCTTGTGAAAACTAAATAAGATCAAATAAGTAACTTGCCAAGCACCATGTCTGTTATATATCAGGTACTCAATGACCATTATTTCATTTCTCTTTATTCTGTTTCCTGAACACCTAGCCCCAAACCTCAACCTCCCCTCAAATGTAAAACAAAATTCTCTTGACCTTTAAAATTTATTTCATGAATTTATTCCATAAATGACAAAGCACACTTTAAAGAAAATCCTCTTTTTTTTTTTCTCTCTTTTCCCCCCTCCCCCCTTTCCTTTCTTCTTCCCTCTCCTTCCTTTTAATTTCTAAAGTTTCTAACAGGAGCAAACAGAATCTGTGCCTATTCTCTCCTCTATTTAAATGTGGAAATATCAGAGATGGAAAATGTTCTGTAGCCCCAGTGTCGGCTCTCAAGTCAACATGAAATGATCAGGAGACTAGAAAAGTCAAACACGTTGGGTGATGAGGACATAGCTAGAGTCTCAGAGACCTTTGTGTGGATGTAAAGTGATTCACATAAGCTACGTGTGATCTCATTTAATATACATTAAATTCTCCCAACAACCCCGTGAGGTATGCACCATTAACTCAGTTTTAAGTATGAAGAGACAAAGGCTCAGAAGATCAAGTAGCTTGTTCAGTCTTCCACAGCTCTTGAAGAGCTAGGATTAAAAATGCTCATTGGTCATTCAGTCTTTGATATACCATCCCCTTTCCTACCTCAAAGCCTTTGTACATGCTGTTCCCTTTGCCTGCAAAACTTTTCTCCACTCTTGGCATGGCTACCTTCTGCTCATCCTTTGGGTCTCTGCTTAAATTCCACTTTCTCATAAAGGGCTTCTCTGTCTGCCTTATCTACAAAACCTACAACAGTCTCATCCCATTATCCTCTAATTCAGCCTCCTGTTTATTTTCTTCATAAAGATTACAATTTGTGATTATTTTATTTACTCTCTGTTCCCCTAGCTGGTAAACTCCAACTGCTTTGTATTGGAACAGGAATTGAGGAGTTTATTTATATAGGAAAATCCTGCCTAATCTTGACATGTAGAAGACTTAATAAGTATTTGTTGAATGGTTGGATTATTAAAGTATTATAATTATTTAATAATACTTTATTATTTAATAAAGTATTATAAGAAAAATCAATGACAAAGCTCAAAATAGTCAATAGTTTGGCAATGGACAGCTGTCTTCATTGCTGTGATTTTCATATTACGTACGTGTGACAAGTTGTATCGCCATAAGTGCCATGAAGCCCTTAGTAGAACATATATTTTATTTCATCTCACAAAGTGGGCACAACATCTAGTGAGAGGGTTGGACTGGATGGTCTCTTTTATCCCTAATGTTCTGTGCATCAGAGACAGCAGTGCACAGGTTGGATGGATGGATGGATGGGCAAATTTTATTTCAGCCTGATCCAAGCCTATCCATTTACTTGGCTCCCACTTCTGGAATAATCAGGCTAAAAATGAAAATGCTTCTTTGAGTCTAAACTGACCTTCTTGTCCATATTTAACAAATTGTTTTGATAACTACTGAGTTTATAGGGGAAAAGCAAATATTACTGTTTTTACAATATGCCAAAGAAAAGGGATCAATAGCTGCTGAGCATTTAAAGTTGACTAGTGTGCATCCACCAGACCTTTCTTGAGCACCTGCTTATGTCAAGCACTGTACCTCGTAGGAACTCCTCATACGATTTCTTTTTAATGGGAATTGCCAATGTATACAGTGATGTTTTGAAGATGATCTTACTAGGAATTACATCTTTATCTAATTAGGAAAAAAATTTCAAAGTCAAGTCCTAATGTAAGCAGGAGTTACAGTTGCATTTTATCGTCACGTTAATGCATGGGATTGAAGGAGAAAATCTTCACTAGAATGGGTTTCCAAGGCTGACTTTGAAGCATCCATCTTACTTCTAGCCTCAGTGGTAACTTTTAAGATCTCAAGACAGAGGTTAAGATAATAAAAACACTGCAAGAGAGGATGAGATAAGAAAATCAGCAGTGGAATTACAGCCTCCAAAAATAACACATGCGCACACCTCCCCTTCCACGTGCACATCCAGCCCTGCCTCTGAGCGAACACCACCTCATCTCCTGCGCTCACTCATTCCAGGCATGTTCCAGAGAGAGTCATCGAGAGGAAGGAAACACTGTAATTCTTTCAGCTGTGGTTCAATCCAGCCCCTTTTCTAGGGCCAGTTGAGTGATTTGCCAACACCATGGGATCTGCTCTGAACTCACAGCACCTACACTGGCTGGGGTTTATTTAATGTCTTTAGGAAATAATAGAAAAAGCAGTTGATCTGAAAAGACACCACACTTCATCTGTAAATTGTTTCTAGGTATGGATCTGGTTTCTTTTTCCTCCCGTTCCTTTCAGTGATTTCCTTTTACTTTCACAGTGATGGGAAGGGAAGTCGTGTACTCCGGGAGTCCCTACTCAACTGCACTTTGTCACCCCTACTCAGCAGGCCAGTTACAGGAAGCCCTCGTCCACCAGCCAGCCCTCTGTCCTTTGTAACACCAAGTACAATATCAGAAGGAGCTCATCTGTGCGCTTAGATATGAGACGAAATACTGACCAGCTTCCTGGGACAGATCTTGAAAATTATCTCCCTAGTTTTCTTAAAATAAGAATCTATATTTGTATTTTTTTATATATGACTAAAGAATTTCTGGAGGGTTACACATGAAACTAAGAACAAGGGTGACCCATTAGGGGAGAACTAGGTAGTCAGGACACAATGAGGAGAGGAAGACTTTCCACTGTATACTTATGTGTGTTGGCTTTTGAATAATTTGAATGTTATCTACACATAAAAATTAAATGTAAAAAAAAAAAAGGTTACTGTCCATTTCTTAAAAAGGGGCAGTTGGAAAGAAATCAAGAGCCATGAACATATATACATCTCTTTATGTCTCTTATCATTTATCCCTATACCCACTCCAACTCTCCTTGGATTGCATCAAAATGATACATTTTCTCTTTCTCTCTTCTTTGGACTAATAATGGGGAATGTGATGTCATCCCACAGTGCTGAAAAAAAAAATCAGTTAAAACAAAATTTCAGAAAAGGGAGGAGGGTGATCAAACCTAGCCTTTCCAAGAGAGTTGAGCAGAGAGGCCCCACGACAGTGAGTACAGGTGTGGCCTGTGGCTTCTTGAAAGAGTTGTACTGCTGACACCATGAAAGGCACGACTGCAACTGCATGGCTGGTGCCACCAAGAAATCTGCTGTTACAGACATTTTCCTGAGACTAATTACCATAAGACACATCCCATCTGGGCTTGTACCAACATCTACCACCTTTTCCTACATTAGACTACTATCCTCTCCAAGTCACGTGGGGGTTGCGATGAGTTGTTTCACTACAACCATAGCCTAAAGAGCTCTGTTCAAATTCATTAATTAGTTCAATTTATACTTCTGACATCAAGGCTGAGGGTTTGCCATAAGTAAGATGCATATTGAATATCATGCATTTTATGTTTTGGAGATTAATATTATTTTTCCTTAGCAAAGATCTCTTAAACACTTCACCGTTTGCATAAAAGTGTGTCCTCGTTTGTAAGGATATAACTTGCATTGTGGTGCAGCACCTACCAAGTTAACAAATAATCGATCCTCACAACTGAAGCATAATGATTTTCTAAAATGTCTTGCTCCCTGTATTTTTTTGTGTGCTATATGGAACAACATCTAATCATTCACGGTAACATTTTCTCGCTAAGTCTCATTGTGGTTAACTCAAAATGTTGTTTAACTCTTGTTTTTGCATTTAGATTTTCTTGTATTTAATATTGCTGTGAATAATGAGCCATTAGGACATGGAAATATTTTTCTTTAAAAATAGTCATAGAGGCCGGGCGCGGTGGCTCACGCCTGTAATCCTAGCTCTCTGGGAGGCCGAGGTGGGCGGATTGCTCGAGCTCAGGAGTTCGAAACCAGCCTGAGCAAGAGCGAGACCCCATCTCTACTAT
>CAUYPO010007447.1:0-20424 GCA_963574435.1 Cheirogaleus major | reverse complement strand
TAGAAAAAATTAGCCGGGCAAGGTGGCGCATCCCTGTAGTCCCAGCTACTCGGGGACTGCTGAGGCAGGAGGATCGCTTGAGCCCAGGAGTTTGAGGTTGCTGTGAGCTAGGCTGACACCATGGCACTCTAGCCGGGGCAACACAGTGAGACTTTGTCTGGAAAAAAAAACAAAACACAATGAGGCCAGACCACACCTGTAATCCTAGCACGCTGGGAGGTTGAGGCAGGAGGATCGCTTGAGCTCAGGAGTTCGAGACCAGCCTAATCAAGAGCAAGACCGCGTCTCTACTAAAAACAGAAAAATTAGCTGGGTGCCATGGTGCATGCCTGTAGTTCCAGCTACTCCAGAGGCTGAGGCAAAAGAATCACTCAAGCCCAGGAGTTTGAGGTTTTAGTAAGCTATAATGACGCCACTGCACTCTACCCAGGGTGACAGGGCAAGACTTTGTCTCAAATAATAATAAACACACAAGGAGATGCCACTGTATATCTTTTACAATGTCTCAAATTTAAAAAGACTAAACCAAATGTTGGCTAGAATATTTAACAACTAGAAATCCCATACACTGCTAGTGGGAATGAAAAATGATTCAATGACTTTGGAACACAGTTTGGCAACTTCATAAAAAGTTAAATTCATTTACCATATGACCCAGCCATTCTACAGCTAGATATCTACCCAAGAGAAAGCATATGTCCATACAAAGACATATACATGAACGTTCAGAACAGCTTTATTTGTAATAGCCAAAAACTGGAAACAACCCAAATGCCCATCAATAGGATGAACGAACTGGGATATAGCTATATAATGGAATGAAGTACTGATACATACAACAACATGGATGAACTGCAAAATACTTATTCTGAGTGAAAGACGCCAGACAAAAAGAAAAGAATACATATTGTTAGGTTCCATTTCTATAAATTTTTTTAAATGAAAAAGCAAAGCAGTGGTTGCAGAGGATGGGGAGAACAAGAAGGGTGGGATTACAAAGCAACAGGATGATTAGGAAGGGGAGTGTTGAGTATGTTCATTATCTTGATCGTGGTGATGGCTGTGTATATATATGTAAAAACTTACCAAATTTGTACACTTTAATATATGCAGTTATTGTACATCAATTATACATTAATAAGACTTAGAAAAAAGAAATTACAATCTAAAACCAATACAACATATCAAATTTTGAGAGATGCAGCTAAGCAGTGTTTCAAGAGAAACTTATAGCTGTGTTATATTAGAAAAAGTATATAGTAAAAGACTATGATTTCACTTAAAGAAACTAGAAAAATGAACAGCAAAGTAAATACAAAGTTAGTAGAGCAAAGGAGATAATAAAGAGAATGAAATAGAAAACAAGCAACGCAAAAAAATATATTTAGCACAAGCCAATTCTCACTGCAACTACCCAAGGAAAAACTTCAAAATGCCGTATTATTATACCTCCATAAAAGAAAGCCGCTGTGGTTCCAACCATTCTTTCGAGCTCTTGACCTTGGGCGGATTGTCACCACCTGCATTTTCCATTGTGGTCACAAATAACGGAGCCCTTTAAAAAAAAACCTAAAAATTAACTTATTTGGTAATCAAAATTCACAATCATCTAATTTTCTCTTCTGTTTAATAATCAATAGTTGTGACATTGCATGGACTTTGAGTGGGTTTGGAACATTAGCCATCCATGCTTTCCCTAACAAGAGGCCATCGCAGTAGGCTTAAGATGATGGTTTCAGAGCCAGCCTCCTTTAAGGAGGGGAGATTCTCTTTCAACTAATCCCCGAGGTCCTTGGAGTAGCTGCCTACGTCCTCCTACGAGGTATCCCATTCAAGCCAGTGGGGCGATGGGACTCCCAGAGGCCCATCGCCTGACTTTGGTGACCGTGAATGGGAAGAGTTGCAACCATCTGGCGCAGAAAGCAGGCCGCGCAGCTTAGAGAAAGAAGGGAGAGGCTTTCGGTCAAAAACGGGCGCAAGGCCTGTCCCCGAGCCGTCGTTAGAGGCTGCGCCCGTTCTATCCGCAGCGCCCACCTCCAACACTGTGCCTGGGCCTCGCGCGGCCGCGGCGTGCGCTGGGACCACCCCGGCCCGGCTGCGAGCGTGCAGGCCGCGACGCACCTCTGTCTCCTCCCGAGGCCGCCAGGGCCTTCGGCTCTCCTGCCCCACACCCGGGTCGGCCAAACGGCCCAAGGCTCCGGAGTCGTCCGGCTGTGGCGGGAAGGGGGCCCTGCCCGGCCCGCGCTCAGCTCGAGCCCCTCACTTCGGAATGTGGCAACGTTGGCGACCAGTGTCTCCAGGACGCAGTCCCCGCCGCCCCTCCCCCTTGGAGTTCGACGACGAGTCTGTGGGCGGCTCCGCGGGGCGGTCCTGGCCCGGAGCCACGCGCTCCTGCGCCCCTGTCGCCCCCTCGGGCTCAGGAGGAACCGGGACGCTGCTGCTGCCAGCTCTGGGCAGCGGTCGTGGTTGCGAAGGGGGTGACGGGCAGCCGTCACGGCCAATCCCACCGCCTGGCCCCGCGTCCGTTGACAGGCGGGCCCCCGGCACGCCAGCCCCTCGCGGAGGCCGGGCTCCCGGACCGAGAGCGGGCCGCGTCCGCTCCCTCTAGTCCTCTGTGCCGTGCGGGCGTCTCCCCGGCGACAGGCCTGGAAATTAACCGCTCACTCACCCGGGCCAGCTCTCAGTCCTGCCCCGGGGACACCCCTCCTCCCGTGGGCTACACCGGGGGAAGGGAGTGGCGGGGAAGGGAGTGGCGGGAAAGGGGCTACGGTGGCGGTTGTCCTGGTGAGGACGACGGACCAAGACTTGGGGACTTGTGGAGAAAATGTTGGTTTAAGTGCCTTAAAAGTGTTTTCAGTCCACTGGGGTGATGATCAGTGTTCATAGTCGGCGCTGAAGCAGGTCAGCAGGAAGGGAATGTGACGATTCATGACCCAGCACATCTAGTTAGTCTTGTTTACTTAGTTAGCCGGGCGGTTCTCCATCCTGGCTGGGTTTTGTTTTGTTTGTTTTTAAATCCCAGATGATTCTAACGCAAACCTTTGACATAGCGAGCAAATTAGGAGGCTTGTGATTTTCCAAACCCAACTTCATAGACCTCTGTATGCACTGTGATTTTTCTAGGATTCTATTTCCCTCTTTGAGTATTGGTGGACGCTAGATGATGGGCCCCTATTTTCACTCTTCATCTTTTCAAAGTACACATGCTAATACTAAAAATGAAGCGTTTTAGAGACATTTGTATTTGCATGCCTTGCCTTTTAAAAGCTAGCCAAAGGAGATCTCTTCAACTAAAGTTTCCGTTTCAGAGCTGAGTGGGCATGAGCCATTTGCAGAACTTACTGTTAGATACACTCCTGGGAACCAAGCATGTGGACAGTGCAGCCCTCATCAAACTCCAGGAATGGAGCCTGTGTGTAGCATCACCAGGATTTAGTGTAAGAAAAGACAAGTTTGGGTATCAGGCTCTTTTTTTCTTTTTGAGACAAAGTCTCCCTCTGTTGCCCAGGCTAGAGTGCTGTGGAGTCAGCCTAGCTCCCAGCAACCTCAAACTCCTAGGCTCAAGTGATCCTTTTGCCTCAGCCTCCAGAGTAGCTGGGACTCCAGCACGCCTGGCTAATTTTTTTGTTTTGTTTTGTTTTAGTAGAGTCAGGGTCTCTCTCGCTCTTGCTCAAGCTGGTCTCGAACTCCTGAGCTCAAGCACTTCTCCTGCCTCTACCTCCCAGAGTATTAGGATTACAGGCATGGGCCACTGCACCCGGCCTGGGTATCAGGCTTTTAAATGAACTTTTTCTATAAAGAGCTACAGCAAATATTTTAGGTCTCTGGGCCACATACTCTCTGTTACAACCACTGAACTGCAGTTGTAATGGAAAAGCAGTCATAAACAGTACACAAAAGAACGGGTGTGCGTGTGTTCCAATAACATTTTATTTATAGACATGAAATTTGAATTTCATATAATTTTCAAGTGTTACAAAGTGTTATTCTTCTTTTGATTTTTTTTTGTCCAACCATTTAAAAATGTGAAAACCATTCTTAGGTTGCAGGCTATAAAAAACAGGGGAAATCTGGCTGGCCACCAGCCATCGTTTGCCAATTCCTGGTCTAACTATTTAACCTCTCCAGGTAATGCCCAGTGATGTCCGAAGACTTGTGAATGGATTTGCCAAGAACCCTTTGCAAGCCCGAAGAGAAGGACTGTATTTCAAGGAAAAGGATTACAAATGTGTCCGGGCAGATGAATATTCTCTTTATGCTAAGAATGTGAGTGCTCAAGATTTGAAGACAGCTAGGTGAAACTATAAAAGAATTTGACTCCAATTTTCTTTGTCACACATGATCCTCTCTGTAAAACACATGAAACCCATTACTGTCTCGAGACAGTGAGCCAGCAGTCTGGTGCCAGGAAGGCATATGTGAAAAAAAGCACTATCAAAGAGCCTGACTTTGAGAAACATTCATTTTAGAATCTACCAGCTAAACCTTACCTGAACTGTCTCTTTGCAGTACACTACAGTCCATCCTTCGTACTATACCCTCTTCCTTTAAGGAAATAAAAAAGTTGATGCCACTCCTGTGCTTAAAACCTCTCTCGGCTCTCTGTTGATTATAAGGAATGAAGGAGATGAAATTCACATTCATTGGATGCCCTATATTATGGGCTAGGCACACTTCACCCACATTATAAACTAAATAGCCTCATTTTACAAATGAGGAAACTGAGGTTTAACAAGTTTAAATAACTCTTCCATAGACATGCAGCAGAAAATGGAGGTGCTGGGAGTCAAGCCCAGAGCTGTCCAATTCCAAAATATCTTACCTTTCCATTTTACCTGCTGTGCTCATTGGGATAGGTATGTATTATGGTCAACTGGGGAACCTTTTCAAAATACATATGCTGTTATTACAACAGTCTGAAACTTTTTGAGAAAAGGCAACTAAATTAGTAGAAATTAGTGGACAGTTCAGAAACATATATTTATGGAAATCAGGAAATGGTGAAAAATATAGCTGGAACATAACTGCTGCTCCTGTGATTAGAACCAAGAGCAGGATATTCTATTTTATTCTTTATCCAGGAAAACACTGGTGTGATTGTTGTGAAGACCCATATGTATCTTCTGGTGGCAACTTACAATGAGGGCATGTATCCTAGTGTCTGTGTGGAAGCCACAGAGAAGCTGGGTAAGTTTGCCTCCCAATGCCTGTCTTCGTTTCCTATGGTAGTTGGGCCTTCTGACTACAAGTGACAGAGATCCAGCTCAAACCAGCTAGGGCAGAAAAGAGGAATTTATTAGAAGGATACTGGGGTTACTTACGGAACCACTGGAAAGACAAGAGTGCAGCTGAGCCACAGGGAAAGCAGATTCACTTCTTTTTCTTTCAATTATAATTTTTTCTATCAAAAAAAATGTTTACATGACCACTGTGGAAAATTTGGGAGGTAAAGAATTATGACCATTTAAAAATTTTAATGATGAAAGATTCTAGGAGGATGACTATTAATGAATTAAAGAAAACTTCTAGACACTAATTAGATAAAGGATGCTATGCTGCTTCTCTAACATAAATTATTCAGGTTTGTTTTTAAAATAAACATATTAGTGAATCACAATATTTGTAAAATGTTAACATCTTTAATTCTAGGTCCTCAGTTTAAAAAAAGAAACTTAAGTACACATTATGACTTATTTATAGCATTACTATTCAGTTATCAAAGAACTATAACTTTTTTCTTAAATTTCTTATGACCTCTCTATAAACCACAGTTGAGAGATAGACTTAACTCCTTAGAAGCCAACCAAATTTCCTAGTTTCTTCATTTAAAAGTTGCCTCACTCTATGGCTCACGCCTGTAATCCTAGCACTCTGGGAGGCCAAGGCGGGGCGGATCACTCAAGGTCAAGAGTTCGAAACCAGCCTGATCAAGAGTGAGACCCCGTCTCTACTAAAAATAGAAATAAATTAATTGGCCAACTAAAAATATATAGAAAAAATTAGCCGGGCATGGTGGTGCATGCCTGTAGTCCCAGCTACTTGGGAGGCTGAGGCAGAAGGATTGCTTGAGCCCAGGAGCTTGAGGTTGCTGTGAGCTAGGCTGACACCACGGCACTCACCCTAGCCTGGGCAACAAAGTAAGACTCTGTCTCAAAAAAAAACAAAAAAAAAAACAAGTATATAGTAAGTATATGGGATAAAGCCAGTTGATCCATTCTAATTCCTTTTTACAGAGTAGTTATACAAAAAGTTTAGAGTTAGAGTGTACCCTTAGGATTAGTTTTATCTATTTTCAGAAATATCCTCTTGTGGTTCTAAAGAACTTTTAACACCTCAACCAGTTGCCAGTGGTGAGAAATGATGCAATCAATGTCCTCAAGGGTGTTTTTCAATAATATGAAAAGGTTGAATCCACCTTAGGATGGTGTTTTCTATATGGAAGACACTCAATAATTATTTGTTGTGTATCAGAAACCTCTGGAATTAACTAATATTTTGATGTGCCAATCCCTGTTAATAAGGCATAATAAACCTTTTAGGATCAACATATCCTTAATAATAATGTAACTAGAACTATAAATTTAAATTTTCTAATTAATCTTTCTTTTGCTAATATTAAGATAGCTTATTAATGTTTTTAATTTATTATTTTTGTTGGCATGTAGCTATATATTTTCCCCAACTTAATTGTTGAGCTAAGACAAGTAAAATAATCAAAATTAAATTTTTATTATTAAAGGCAGTGATGTATTCAGATTTTGTTTTGTAATTTTGTCATTGTGCCACTCCAAATTATTTGTTATTATATAAAATAGTTTTTGCTTTTGGCTTTATCATGTTAGTTTTTAAAAATTTTTCATTCCTTCCTTCATCCTCCTTTGGGGATTATTTCCTATTTAATGAAGCAAATTTTTAGTGGTTCCTTCAGCAAAGATCTGTTAATGGTAAATGTTCTCATTCTGACTGAAGTGTTTTTATTTTGCTTTCATTCTTGATTGATAATTTAGCTGGGTGTAGATCTAGGATGACAATTATTTTCTCTAAGCACTTTGAAAATATAATTCCATTATTTCCTATCATCTTGGAAATGGGAAATCTGCTATCAGCGTATTGCTTTTTCTAGTAGGTAATCTGTCCCTTTTTTTCCTGAGTACTGAGGACTTTCAAAATTTTTCTCTATAATTTTTATGCTTGATAATTTTATCACAATATATCTGGATATGGATTTTGTTTCATTTCTCTCTCTTGAGATGTGGTGTGCTTTTTCAGTCTGAAGATTCATGCCTTCAGTTCTGGAAATTCTCAATCATTATTTCTCCAAATATTGCCTATCCCTTATTGTTCTTAATTCTCTTATTTTGGAATTCCTATTCCTGGCTCTCGTTCTATCAGCCATATATTTTGACTGTTCTTTTATTTTTTCCATCTGTTTTATCCCTCAATGTTGCCTTCTGAATAATTGCCTCAAATTTATTTTATGATTTACCAATTTTCTTTTCTCAATTAAAAACTATTTTCGATGATTTAAAATACATATAATACCTTCATGTTATTTATAAATAGTTGAAAAGGTGAAGAAGGATATACATTAAAAATTCTTTTCACCCCTTTTACCTCAGCCACTTGTTCTCCTTCTCAAAGACCCCCACTATTAGTCAGTTTTATCTTCTGCCTTTCTCTTGTTCATACTACCTGTTTTATTTTTGTTGATTGATGGATTGATTGAGACAGGATCTTGCTCTGTTGCCGTGGCCTGGGTTCTCTGTTGCCGTGGTCCTGTTAGGAATTGGGCCACGTAGCAGGAGGTGAGCGGTGGGCAAGCCAGTGAAGCTTCATCTGTATTTACAGCCACTCCCCATCGCTTGCATCATTGCTTGAGCCCCTTGTCAGATCAGCGGCGGCATTAGATTTTCAAAGGAGTGTGAACCCTGCTGTAAACTGTGCATGCGAGGAATCTAGTTTGCGCGCTCCTTGTGAGAATCTAACGCCTGATGATCTGAGGTGGAGCTGAGGCGGTGATGTTAGCGCTGGGGAGCGGCTGCAAATACAGATTATCATTAACAGAGAGGTTTGACTGCACAGAGACCATAATAACTCAATTGCTTGCAGACTCATATTAAAACCCTATTAGTGAGTGACAAGTGACAATGTAATAATAGAAATAAAGTGCACAATAATTGTAATGTGCTTGAATCATCCCGAAACCACCCCCTTACCCCACCCCCACCCCCCAGTCCATGGAAAAATTGTTTTCCATGAAACTGATCCCTGGTGCCAAAAAGGTTGGGGACCACTGCTCTGTTGTTAACAATCATGGTTTTGTTAGAATTTGGCTCAACTTTTTAAGCTTATTTGTAATAATTATTAGAGTTCAGAAATGTCATTAGGGGTATATAGGACATCTGCCTTTTGTTTTTCTTTACTTTTCCTATTGATGTTTATATCAGTATTCAGGACTAAGGGGAGATGATCATTATCATTCATATCGATCACATAAAAGTTCACTGCTGGAGGTGCCTCACAAGAAGAGAACAAGTCCCCAAGCAGCTCAAGCTGAATGTTCATTTATTTCTTAGTTGACAAGCTACATTTGATAATTTGGGACATTTTTTAAGATGAGAGAAATAATAAAGATAGCTAACATTTTATTGAGCCAAGAATTGTTCCAGATGTATTATGTATGTATATTAACTCATTTAATCCTCTTAACAACCCTGTGAGATAGGTACTATTGTCCTATTTTACAAATGAGCAGCTAAGCACAGAGAGGTAAAGTAATTTATCTGATATCACTCATCTGGAAAATGGTAAAACTCTGATTTGAACTCTGGCAGACTGATTCCACAGAGACTGTGATCATAACCATTATATTATTATGCTTAAATGTCAATGTAGAAAATAAAGTAGAGGAACATCCTGGTGATCCAAGATAAAAGAATTAGTATGTAGTATTTTAACCCTTCTGCAAAATTGGCAGAAAGCTGTTGTATTTATTAGTATGTTCTAATTGAATGTATTTGTCTAACATGCATGTAAGACATATAATCTGTTCCTTTAACTATCAAAATGATATTTTCCTTCTCTAGAATTGCTTTTATGATTAAATCTCATATGTTGTCATTAAAATTGCCCCCAAAATCCTCTTGTTCTTACCATCAACTTAAAAAAAAAATTTCCAGTATTCTGAATAGCTCATATTTTAATTATGAATTGTGTCCAGACTACTCATAAGTTTCTGTGTTTAATGCCTATATGTAATTAATTTAGTCCACGTGCAAATTTTTATGTCTCTGAAGGGAATACAAGAATATAAAATTTTAACAATATTCTTTAAAGGGCTTAATTTTTGTTTTTCTCTTTTACCATTTTAAATTACATATGGCATTTGTTCAAAATCTGGATTCTCTCCCATTTGCATAACTGATTTTCTAAATTAACGATAGAAATTTTACTTTAATTAGGATTTTAATTTTACTTATAATAAATAACACCCCAAAAAAGTGTTCTAAGGTCCAAGACTTTTTACCTCCCAGTGTTTCCTCATTGTTGATTTTATAAATTTTCACCCTGTTTGTTAATAATACAACTTAAATTTATCATCAACAAAATCCAATTTGATAGTATTGTTCATGTATGTCACTGTATTAAATTCAAAAGAACAGAGCTTTGAGGGCCAGAATGATCTGAAGTTGATTCCTGGCTCCATCCATTTTCCAGCTTTGTCACCTAGATAGGTTAATTTTTTGTGTTTGCTTCCTCATATGGAGTTTATAACAGTTGCTTTATTAAATTGCAGAGATTAAAGGAGATAGCATTTTTCAGTTCCTGTCACCTGGTAGATGTTCAGTAAATAATAACATTATCCTCAACAATGACGTAATGATAGTTTATAATGATATTTAATCTTTGACTTCTTAGGTGTAGAGAATATAAAAATGAGTTTTAAATATAATGCTGTAAACAGACATTTTCACTTCATACAATTACTTTTAAAACTTATCTTTAATTTTTTTTATACTTTCAAAAACTATTTTAAATATTATATTAACGTAAAATGTTTTGCCAGAAGGGACCACAATTTATTTACTTCTGTGGGATGTAAGTCATAATTTATAAATATCTAAGAACATATTTATCTTCTTTTGAATTTCTAGAATTAAATATTAAACTTGAACATTTTAAATTTCTTTCCCTGCTACTGAGTCTGCAGCTTTCTTTTTCTCAGATAGGAGAAAAGTTTTATTTGAAGTTTTAAAATCTTAATAAAAAAATTAATCAACTTTAATGCATTTTTTTGAGACAGAGTCTTGCTTTGTCACCCTGGGTAGAGTGTAGCGGTGTCATCATAGCTCACTGCAACCTCAAACTCCTGGGCTCAAGCAGTCTTCCTGCCTTAGTGTCCCAAGTAGCTGGGAATACAGGCACAAGCCACAACACTTGGCTAGCTTTTCTATTTTTAATAGAGATGGGTCTCACTCTTGCTCAGGCTGGTCGTGAATTAATGCATTATTTTTAAGTTTTAGTCAAGTTATTCCTTTAATTTTTGTCTCTAAAAATTTGAGTGGCATAGTCTTTTTTTTCTTGAAGAAATATATTGATTTTTATCAATCATATATTGAGTGATATAAATATGAAGTTTGTGTAGTTCAGATTAACATTAATGCTTATTGTTCATGGATAAATAGAGAACTCAGAGTGCCTGTGTGACTAAGTGTCAGGACTTCTAGGGAGTGTTGGTTCTGTCACCAATTTGCTTTGTGGCTTTAATAAAGATATAACTACTACAAAGATTTAGTGTTTGAACATGCATGAAATAATTTGCCAGAGCATTTGATAAAAGGCAAAGAGCTTTTTTTGCTTACATGTAAAAATATTTTAACTGTTTTAAAAGGACTTGATTTGATTTGGTAAAATCATTTAAAGGCAAGAAGATGGTGGTGATTATCCTTATCAGTGGGAAAAGCATGAGCTTCAGAGTCAAACCAGTAGAGAGCAGGATACCTCCCACCACTTACTATCTAATCTTGGGTGTCATAAAACCCTGAATCTTGGTTTCTACATGTGAAAACCAGTTATCACGGTAGCTAATCTTTACAGAACACGTACTGCCTGTCCTGCATTGTGCTAAACACTTCAGATACATCATTTATTTCAAACAGTGACTTTATATTTATTTCAAACAGTGACTTTATGAGGTAACACTGCCTTATCCCCATTTCACAGGTGAGGAGCCAGAGGTGCAGGAAAGTAGGTCCCAAAACTAAATTCAGGGAGATAAGTGTTCAATAAGGCATTAGGTATTATTATTGATGCCATTATAAAGGAAACCAAAGCACATTCATCTATGAGCTGCAGATTAAATCCTGCTTCAACATCTGTTCCCCAAAACTCATTCCAGAATTCTAGAGAGAGATTTCAACATGATAAACAACTTTGAAAATAAGAACTATGTCTTATAATTTTCTTATTTATTCCACAGGTCTTAGTATAATATGCATTTGAGCAAATAGTATGCATATACTTACTGATGGTTATGAATTTCTCTTGAAAGGACAAATGTGAATATATTCATAAATAAAAAATGGCCATTTTATGAAAAATATTTCATTCTCCCCAAGGGCTAATTCTTTTATTCTATCATTGTTTTAAAAAGTTGCTATTGAAGGGTAATTTTAGGACTTTCATTCTAAAAGTCTTTTGTCTTCCTCCTGGTATAAGAAAAAAAAAATGAGAAAACTTTAGAGAAAGTTGACCTCTCAAGAATTTTTGTGTGGGGAATTACTAAGGCATTCAAGTCCATAAGCCATTTTTCTCCATTTTATTTTTATGTATTTTCAGCAAGCTATACTTCTAGTGAGTAAAAGTTTGTAATTTTTTATACCAGGCCAAATTCTGTTTTCTTATATTCAGAGTTCATTGGATGTGATGAAGTCTAAATACAATTCCAGTTGAGTGCATTTTGATAGACTATTTTTAATATAGTTTATTTTGGGCTCACGTTACCTCAAAACATTCTTTCAAAATAACATTTTATAACAAATCCTATAATGTACATCCTAGTTTTAAAAAATAACATATAGTTTTATTCTGATTATAAAAGTGATATATCTGTGAATGATGCTGACATACCAATAAACCTTTCTTCATTATTATATAATTCTGTCATATTTTAGAGCTGATCGACTATTTAGATTTGGAACAAATGACTTCTTTTTTAGAAACTTAAGATTCCTGTGTTTCTTATTTTGTTTACAAGTAGCAGTTGAAAAGTGGGAAGAGACTGCCAAATAGACAAAAGTGAGATTTTTTTTTTCTTTCATTATCTCCCTGTGCTTGGTCAGGATTTTTTTCTTTCATATGTTCTTTGAAACTATGATGCTTTGGTCTACTCTGGATCTTTGTGTTTTTGTTCACTGTTGCATCCAAGGGCCTAGAACAGTGCTTGGCTCATGGTAGGTCTCAAATATTTGTTGAATGAGAGAATAGAGGGTCTCTTGTTCTGATCTGGACATCTTTAGTATGCATTTTACTTTTTTATTTACTCATCAAATACGTTGTGAGGGTTAGGCATTATCTACTGGAGTTTTGCTTTTGTGAGGGTAAGAGGGAAAGAACTTACAAAGAAATCAGTGTAGTCCAGAAAACACAACTCTGTAGAGACAAAGAGCAGGTTAGTGGTTGATTGGAGTTGGGGTTGGAGGTAAGAACAAAGAATCGCTGTATGAAGAATGAAGAAGGCTTGAAAAATTTTTAAAAAATTAAAAAAAAAAAAGAATCACTGCAGATGGTCAAAAGGAATCTTTTCTAGGTGAAGGAAATGTTCTAAAATTGGATTGGGGTGATCTTTATACAGATTTGTAAATTTATTTTAAAATTTTAAAATTTATTTAAAAATTTATTTTATTTATTTCAAATTGTTAAACCAAGTGCATTTTATGGTATATAAATTATACTTCAGTAAAACTTTTTAAAAAAATAAAACCAAGGTAGGAGTTAAAAAAATTTAATTTTTTGTTAATTGGAAAACTAGAATAATGTAATTTTTAAAATTTCTTTCTTTGGATATGACTTGTTGCTATAAATAAATCACTAATTTCCCTAAAACTAGTTTTTCTATAGAGGATTTCAGGACACAAAAATATTAATTTTATTCCCTAGTTAAGTATGTTCTTTTGTGATATCAGAAACTTGAAACTTACAAGGCTCTTAATATAAAACATCTTGTTTCATCTAATTTGTTCTCACCCTCTTTTATGGACAGTTTGGATAATTGCTAAAGCCGTAAAAAAAGAATAGGTCTAAATTATTCCACAGTGTTTGTAGTTTGTTTTCACTGGATTGCAAAGTTAGAATACACTCTAGTTTGTTTCCCATTGCCTTTCTAGAGGATTGGTGTAATTTATCTAGATAGCTTTGTTTTCATGTTTTTAAGCAAATTATGTCCTCCCCAATATGTTATCCTCAGGGTTTTTTGTTTGTTTGTTTTGGCTTGGAGTTTGTTAGTGTTGTTTTGTTTTGTTTTTTGATAGAGGTGGGGGCAGGGGGCTCCAAGTCTCCAGCTCTGGCTGGTCTCCAACTGCTGGCCTCAAGCGATCCTCCCACTTTGGCCTCCCAAAGTGCTAGGACTATAGGCGTGAGCCCCTGCTACTTTTTGTATTTTAAAATTACTTGTTGGGAAAAAAAGTTTTTCCATGAAATTGATATTCTGATGCAGATTTTTGCATATTATTAAAGATATCCTTCATGTGCACCCTCCAAGGAAGCATAGCATTTAAAAAAAATTTGACTATGTCCTGAAAAATTATTTATAAAAGCTTTCTCACAAGTATACAAAAGGCCATATAGTCTAAAGATGAAATTAAAGTTATTGAGATCAGTTAATTCTTAAGTCTGACAGTATTAAGCATTGGCAAGGACATGAAGACCTAGAGACATTGTTATAATTAAAAGTCACTAGAAATGTAAAGATTAATTGAGTTGGCTTGATTTCTTATTGGTTATGTCATCATTCACTTATTTTGCGGTTGGTAACTAATAGATGGTTCCCAATTTACAATGGTTTCATTTAGCATTTTTTAACTTTACGATGGTGTGAAAGTGATTACACGTTCAGTATGTTCCTTGACAAACTGGAGTTTCCTCCCAGTGAACCCATCAAAAATTGAAAAATGCACTTCAATTTATGATATTTTCAACTTAGGCTGGGGCTAAGTTGAGGAGCATTTGTATTAGGTGATAATGATAGTTGTTATTGTTATTAATATAATTGACATATACTGTATAGTATTTGCTATATACTAAACACTGTTAAAATGGCTTTTCTGATAATAACTCATTTAATTCTCTCAATAGCCTTATGAAAAAGGGACTATTATCCTCATTTAACAGATAAGGAAAATAAAGCACATATAAGTTAAACAACTCACCCTAAGTCACACAGCTAGACAAACTGAGACACTCAGAACCACTATACTGTATTATAATGACAGAACTGGTTTCCTTTTCTTTTTCTTTTTCCAAAAGAAAAAAATTGTTCATGCTAAAATGACTTAAGAAATATTTAGTGTAGGAAAATGAAAAGAAATGAGTATTAATACTTTACTGCTAGAAGGAAAAATATTTTCCTGCCTTCTTTATTTTTATTTCTTCTGTGTTTCTGTCATTGTTATTTTTATGAATCAGCATTATTTCCAACAATTGACACAGTCTGATAACTACTGGTTTTTCATAGAGTGCTAGGATAATAGTTCAAACATTGTTATTTGAATTTAGTCACAGTCTTTTATTAGGATTTCTTTTAAGTGTCTGATAGTTTCATCAGTTGTCCACTTGGACTGGTTGAACATTTCTGTGGGAAATCTTCAAGCTTTATCTGCAGATTAAAAGATACGGAATGTAAATCCACTTCACATTTCTATTTTTTGAGAAATTTGTATTATTGAAACTCAAAATGTGAACTGTAATTTCACATATAAATGCTTATGATTGTTGATTAATTGATGCTGTAAGTATCAAATAAGTGAACACATTTTAATAAATTGATCTCTTTTTAATTAAGCTCATGGTTTTATAATTTTTAATTGATAAAAAATATTGCAGACCTTTAAGCTTATTAAACAGTAAGTTATCTCTCACAGTATGTTTTGTATGAGTATCTTTTGGGACAAAGATCAAGGTATTCGTTTTTCTTAAATCAATCATTTCTCCTCCTTTGTTTTTATTTTATTTTATTTTTTAGAATTTTGGCTCCTAACAGTAATTATCAAGATGTTGAGACCCTCTATAACTTCCTAATCAAGTATGAGGTATGAGAAATATTTTTAAATGATTATCACATTTCTATTATAAATAAGTTTTACTGTAAATAAGCATAGTAGGAGTTATAACACATAATGGAATGCTTTCTGATTGATATTTGCTTTATATTAAATTCTTGAATGCTGTAGAAGTTTGTTAGTGACATTTTTTTCTCCCTTTTAAAAACTTGTATATATAATTGCTTCCTGGCCTTTTGGCTAATACCATCTGTAAAAAATTATATATGTTTAAGGTATTCAACATGCTGTTTTGGTATATTATACATAGTGAAATAGTTAATTAAATCAATATATCCATCTTATCTCACATAGTTATCCTTTTTGTGTGTGTGTCACAAGAGCACCTGAAATTACTCTTTTACCAAAATCCCCAACTACAATACAATATTATTAACTATAGTCCTCATGTTGCACAATCTCTAGGCTTGTTCATCCCACATATCTGCAACTTTCTATCCTTTGAAATGCATCTTCCCATTTTCTTCCCCCTTTTCCCTATCAGTGACATACTCAGTTCTTTCTTTTGTACCCTAAAATGCCGTAGAGTCCTAAAATAACACTTTCTCCAACATGGAATTGTTTGTCATCAGGGGTACTATTGGCATTTTGGACAGGTCCTTTCTTCATTGCGGAACATTGCAGGATGTTTAACATCCATGAACCCCAGGTACTAAATGCCCATAGCTGTTCCAGTTATTGACAACCAAAAACATTCCACCACCCCGCCCAACTCACATACACAAAACAGCCCCCAGAGAGAAATAAACACCTCTGGGTTGAGAAGCAGTAATTGCTGAAAAAGAAAATTATAATTTAGTTTCCTCTATAGCAGCAGCATAGACCCTGGAGTTAGAGGTGTGATGAGGCTCCAGTGTATTTTGTAAATTAGCCTGCATACTTTCCTCATCATTGCTGAACCAAGGAAACTATTCTGTTGATTTTCAATTTCTACTTGCCTAAAGCTCTTTGTGCATGTTCTCTGTGTATACCTACTTTTCAATTTTGTGTTTTTGTCTTTGTGTGTGTTTAATAAAACACTTTAAATGAAGAGACGTGACATATATTCAGGTCTCACATTTCTTATGGAGTCAAACTCTATTTCTTTACTTCTATTCCTGGTTAGCTTTATTTAGCTTTTTGTATGCCACCTCTTCCATTAAGAACCTAGTGATTAAGAACACAGAATCTTACATAATCAGAAGATACATCTAAAAGAAAAAGAAACTAAAAAGGATAAGAGAAAAATTATTTTAAAAAGAAAGAATTATATAAAAAGAAATAACAAAAATAAAAAATACATAACAGACTGTGAGGTCAGACTACCTGTATTTATTTTTTTTATGACTACCTGTGGTTTTTTTTTTTTTGAGACAGAGTCTCACTGTGTTGCCCGGGCTAGAGTGCTGTGGCATCAGCTAGCTCACAGCAAACCTCAAACTCCTGGGCTCAAGCAATCCTCCTTCTTCAGCCTCCCGAGTAGCTGGGACTACAGGCATGCGCCACCATGCCTGGCTAATTTTTTCTATGTATTTTTAGTTCCAATAATTTCTTTCTATTTTTAGTAGAGACAGGGTCTTGCTCTTGCTCAGGCTGGTCTCGAACTCCTGACCTCGAGCGATCCTCCCGCCTCAGCCTCCCAGAGTGCTAGGACTACCTGTGTTTAAATGTTGGCCTTTCCACTTATTAAGTGTATGATCTAGGAAGTTATTTAATTCTCCTTGTCTCAGTTTCTTCATCTGTAAAACGGGAATAACAACAGTAGATAAATTATAGATATTCTGTAAAAACTAAATAATGTGGTATATATAAAGTGTTTCCAATAGTACCAGGCACGGAACAAGTGTTCAATAAGTGTTACCCTATTCAAATAAAGGCAAAGAATGGTGTTCATATATGCTTTTTAATAATAAGCCTTAACGCATTATGTGATTATTAAGATTTCTTCTTTTGAGATGATTCATATAATTATTTCATCTTTCTGAATTTTGAATTAAGACATTGAATCTAACAATAAAAATGTATTAGAAACAATAGGACAGTTTTAAAATTACATCTCCTGGAAAATCCGGGCAATAGGTCTTTTGAGTTTAGTATCTATTGCTAAGAGTGTTGGCAGAAAATACTTATTATTCATAAGAATATGGGGGTCTGATTTTGATTCTCAAATTTTTTTTTTTTTTAATTTGAGAGATGGGTCTCTTGCTGTGTCACCCAGGCTGAAGTGCAGTGGCTATTCACAGACACGATCATAGCTGACTATAGCCTAGAACTCCTGGGCTCAAGCGATTCTTCTGCCTCAGACTACCAAGTAGCTGGGACTACAGGTGCGTGCCACCACACCCAGCTGATAGATATATCAGATTTTTAAAATCATTTCTCCTAGAAGAATTTCTTCCCCTACACCAATTACTACATTGGAGATACTAGTCTCATATCATAAATAGTGATAGGATCATCTCAATCTTTTAAGAAGTTTGACTGTTTTTATACTTTACCTTTGCTTTTTGTTCTTGAATTTTTAAGAATTAAAAATATTTGAGCCATTAAATAGTATTTGGCTTTCATTGTGAGTAGTACAGCTAAAAAAGTAATCACACCAATTCCACAGTCCACTTTATAGTCACAATTCTAATGTTTAGTGACAAAGACATCTTTTATCATCTATTTTTTCCCTGGAAATTAAAATTGTGCATTTAAGCATGGAGATGATATTTACAGTGTAATTTACAGTGTCCCAATGTGAGTAAGTAAAAATGTCTTAATAGTCAAAATTCATGAATATGATAAAGCAAGATATTTCAGACTAGACCATCATGAATTTGTGTTTCAGTTTTTATTAGTAGATTAACTGCCTACTTTCTAAGTTATACTACTTTCTAAGCTATAACCTGGAGCCATGTCACCTTTATATGCCAGCTGTGTTGTTAGATAAATGTCTGAATATATGTGGATGGTTGCTTTTAAAACTAAAGATAAATCTAGATACTTAAAAAAAGATATATTAAAAGCTGAAGGAACTGTTTTGTATTCATATTATATCAGGCTGAAAATCAGTTTTTCAGCTGATTTTTCTCAACAGTTGATAGGAAATGTATTATTCCCTTCATCCTCTGATCAAACATCTTCAATGGATTGACATTTGGTGGCTTAAGTTTGGATACATTGTAGGTCCTGACATGTGGAGCAGTAGTAAAACTATCAAAGACCCTTGGGATAAGGGCAGAACATGTAAAGAAGTAAGTGGACTGGTTGATAGTTTAAATGTATATTTTGGACCATTTTGAGAAAATTCTTTTATAAAAGTTATAAACTTCATTAAACTTCGGGTAAATTATTAAATATACCAATTTTATATAAAGTCATTAAATATAATATTAAATAGTATATATCATTAAATATAGAAATAATCCTCATTTTAAGAAAAATATTAGGACATATATTTGAAAACTATATATTTTTTAACTTTCAGTGAACGAAACATTTTCTACACAAATGTGGTAAATTTTTCTATGAAAACATTGAAGAAGGTCATGGAATTTTTATAAATAAGCAATACCCTGAACTCTATAGAAGACTTTTATAATGTGAATTTTTAAATTAGTATTAATTAAATCAAAGTAAGAACAGTTTTCCCTACCAAAAAATGCATGCCAGCTACTAACATTAAAAAAATAAATATATATATATGTATGTATGTATATTTCTTATAGAGACAGGGTCTTAACTGTGTTGCTCAGGCTGGTCTGGAACTCCTGGCCTCAAGCAGTCCTCCCGCCTCAGCCTCCCAAAATGCTGGGATTACAGGACTGAGCCACCATGCCTAGCTTAAAATAATTTAAAAAGTGAATTGAATAGAAAATAGTCTTACTGAATTTCCTTCCACTAATTCTAAATTTATGAAAATTTAGGCACTGCGCTATTTGAGTTATCTGATAAAAAGAATTTTCCTTTACAAGTTTCCAGGTTCTTTCTTGCACATAAATAGAATATAGCCTAAATCAGTAGTAAGCTTTAAGAAATAAAGGATTCCTTTACTGTATCTTCCATGTGTGAGCAACAACTAGTTTTTGTTTGATGAAGGATTTCTATATTTATGGTATTATAAATTATATCTCTGAATTATAACAGATTTTTTTAACTTGAACATATTAGTTTAAATATGTAGACCTCAAAAATCTGAAAAATACATTTCTTTTGAAAATGTCTGTAAATCAAACTTTGTCCTAAATAAGATAGACCTTTCACACAGTTTATATAGCATTACGTTTTTTTTCTGTTCATTTCATCTCCACTACATCCAGGCTTATCTCACCTTTACTCGTTTTATGAACAGATTCACTTGTAACAATAGAACTAATATTTTTGCACACAGTTCAGTGTTAGCATTGTGGTCACTGAATTTTTTATTTACTGTTTAATCTTTTTTTATGCAATAATTATTGAAATTCTGCTCCCTCAGAATATGGGCCACTCTAATTGTGCTCTTATCACTCATTTGATTTAATATATATTTTTAATAACTATATTTGGGTTCTTTTCAGGTAAATAAAAATGTCAAATTTACTGCCCAGGAACTTTATGATTGTGTTTCTCAAACTGAGTATCGGTAAGTCACATCTTTATATAGATATACTATTGTAACAGGCTTTTACCCTGTAAAGTACCACTGGGGGCGGTGGTGAAGTGTTCTTATGTCTTTTCACTGCACTATGATTTTTTTAACCTTTATTAGTATTTCTTATACATATATACCAAAAGGCTGTGGGTGTGTGTGTCTATCAGTCATAAGGTTTAAAGTGGTTCTCAAACTTTTTAGCTTCAAGACTCCTTTTTTTAAATTAAAAAAAATTTTTTTTTAAATTATTGAAGATCTCAAAGAGCTTTTGTTTATGTGGGGCGTATCTATCTATATTTACTGTATTAGAACTTAGAACTGAGAATTTAAAAATGTTTGTTTATTAATTCATTTAAAAATAACTACTGGCCGGGCGCGGTGGCTCACGCCTGTAATCCTAGCACTCTGGGAGGCCGAGGTGGGCGGATCGTTTGAGCTCAGGAGTTCGAAACCAGCCTGAGCAAGAGCGAGACCCCGTCTCTACTAAAAAAT
>CAUYPO010007445.1:0-12409 GCA_963574435.1 Cheirogaleus major | reverse complement strand
CAATTAATTTCTTTCTGTTTTTTAGTAGAGACGGGGTCTCGCTCTTGCTCAGGCTGGTTTCGAACTCCTGAGCTCAAACGATCCGCCCACCTCGGCCTCCCAGAGTGCTAGGATTACAGGCGTGAGCCACCGCGCCCGGCCTAATTATAAAGATTCTTATAACCTTACAAGTACTCTTACTTCTAAAGACACTAAATATGTGTGTGTGTGTACATATTGTTATAGTAGTGTTCAATAAGTTTATGTTAATATCCTGAAATAAAAAAATAAAATAAAATGATAAAAAACAAAAACAAAGTAAATCTGAAGAAATATGTCTCCTTAGACATCAAATGATAGGCAATAACTGGTTGTACATCTGATGTATTTTCCCTCACAGCATTACATTAATATTTTAAATTATGTATTATGAGTAATTATAACTCATCAAAAATAATTGAAGAGTTTGCTTGTATTGTGCAAAAAAAAAGTTTATGTTAACTTTCATCCAACAATATGATTTAGAGATTTACGATACAGTCACATATATCTGGATACGCGCCTCACTGTCACTGCACCGCGATGTACAGTTCGGAGGGCCACAGGTTTTTAACCATTTCTTTATTGATGTATCTTGAAGTTGTTTCCAATTTTATTTTATCTTTTGTACATGCTACTAAATCATGCACAAAAATAAATCCAGGTTAATAAACCATTGTGCTAGTTATCAATTTATTGCCCCTTGGCTCCAATTTCTCTTTCATTATTGCTCTACAGAAAATGGAGCTGGGCCTTTTCGATATTTCCCCCTGGCCAGATAGCACCACGTTAAACCTTGTTAGCAGAGTTTGCTGAAGAGAAATTGCAAGCAGGTGTTTTTTTCCTGGTTTTTGTGGCTCCTCCCAGTGGGATCCTACAGCACTCATTGTTTTCTTAGGTTCCTGCATCCCAGGTGGCTTTCTGCAGTTTCAGGCTCCTACAGTTCACGGCGTACAGCAGTACCCGGCGGCCATCAGCTTCCCCAACATACCCCTGGGGCAGTTTCATAGCAGACTCTCTTGGGCAAGGTACCTCCCCATGCACCCTAGCAGATGGGTTTCCTGCAAATGTGGAGGGTGGATTGTCACCAAATTTGGCCAGCACAGCACCACTGTGACTTCTCTACCCCCCAGGAACGAAGGCTCTAACAAGGACTGGATCTCAGCCCTGCAGGCAGGATTGGGGAGGGGATAGGTGGAAAGGATGATCTATTATAACCTTAGGGATTTATAGCTGTCATTCCTATATGCTCTGGGTTGTCTCTTCACATCTTACTTTTACAATACCTTGTTACTCTGATCCCTGGTATGGCTAATAATAAACTTTTCCTATTCCGAATATTATATAATATCTCTTTCCTGATAGGATCCTAATTAATATAAGTACTAACTTTATAACACATAGTGCAAAAGACTCTAGGAAAAGACAATTTACTATAGTAAAATTAAAACATTCTGTGGCAAAAGAAACCTTAAACAAACCCTTCAAAAGTGACGAACCAGAAGAAAATATACACACATGTATAACAGAACATATACTCTAGGGTTAGAGTATTAGCCAATCAATAAGAAAAAGGCATACACCATAATAGAAAAAATGGGCAATACATATGCACAAGTAATTCACTGAAGAAATGCAAATAGCCAAAAAACTTAAGATGTTAAAATTCAGTAATCAATAAAACAAATTAAAATGATAGACCTTTTTTTGAGGGGTGAAACAGCACATTGGAAAAAACTCTGAAGAGTTGTAATAATAAAAAGTATGCATGAGAATGTAAGGAAACTTACTAATTGGTAGGAAAGCAAATTGATAATGCTGTTTTGGGAAGGGCAATTTAGTAGTACCTGTTACAGTGTCTAAGAATTTACACTGAACAGACTTTTTTTCAATTAACTAAAAAGAATCTATATTTTTGGATGATATTTTTATGCTAACAATTAAATATCTTTAAGGATCTGCAATTCCATATACATACAGCAGGTCCTCAAATAATATCGTTTCTTTCAATGCTGTTTTCCTATAACGTTGATGAAAGGGAAACATTTTTGAATGTATGTATAGCTCACACTTATTTCAATGTTTTTTTTAATTTCAGCATATTATGGGGGTACAAATGTTATGGTTACGTATATTGCCCATGCCCCCCTCCCCCCTCGAGGCAGAGCTTCAAGCATGACCATCCCCGACACGTTGCACATCTCACTCATTATGTTTGTATATACCCATCCCCTCCTCCCCCCTCCCACCCGCCTGACACCTGAAAAATGTTATTCCTATATGTCCACTTAAGTGTTGATCCGTTAATACCAATTTGCTGGTGAGTACATGTGGTGCTTGTTTTTCCATTCTTGAGATACTTCACTTAGTAGAATGGGTTCCAGCTCTATCCAGGAAAGTAAAAGAGGTGCTATATCACCATTGTTTTTGTATCTCTGATAGATTCTGTGCCTTCCTTAGATTTTGTTTCTTCCTTGTTTGCTTTATAAAAACCTATTATGCACAAGAAGAAAAAGTCTCAACTGCACTTTAAATTTTTAAAAGCCCTATATCAGGGGTGGGGAACTTTTTCATGTCAGAAGGCCATATTAATTTAGCTGTAATCAAATAAGGCTACATTCAAGAAACTTCAATTAGATATACTTAAAAATATACATTATTTTGTAAAAATCTAACTATTATGTACTTAATTTCTAAAAATGGAAAATATTTGTCATTTTAAAGTTAACTAACCTTTTAATGACTTTGTTGTGTTTGCTTTTCGTTGGAATGCATTTGTATATTTGGTTGCAGCATGGAGATCCACAGTTTCAGTTGATCTTCCAGATGGATATCAGTCATTTGTGACCTTGAGGGCATCTTGATTTGGATTAGGTAGGAGAATATAGATTTGAAGCCATAAGTGGATGAAAAGCAAGAAAGTATTCTTCAGTCATGTTGCCGAAGGCATGGGTATTTTGTTGCATTTTTTTGTATTTCAAGTGGATCTTTCTTAGCATCAAACTATGACTTTAAAATGTCATCTACTGAAATCTTAGTAAGTCCATCTGTAGATCTTTAGGTGCCTTGGTGGTTTCAACTAGGTGAGGCTGAAATGCTAATTTGAGTGTGATGTCATGATTCTCAAAGTCAGTGACCCTTTCATTGTATTCTCCAATGAGTAGGTCTGTAATGGCTGTGTATTCTCCAAACGATTCCCATATATCATCCTTCTTATCAATGATCGTTGCTAACTGGGGAAAATATTCATTCAAAAATTCTTCTGAAAAGGACAGCTTTTTTTTGAAATGCTTGGATTTTTTTTGCCACATTATCACATATACACTTAGTTTTACCTTGCAAAGAAGTATCCAAGTTGTTTTGATTTGACGTATCACACAGAAATGGTGCATTCCTATAGAAATATTCTTTCAATAATTCACATTGCTGATTCTGTTATTCATAAAATTTAACTATCTGTTCTCACAGAGATAAAATTTTGGCTGACACCTGTCCCTGTGATAGCCAAAGCACTTTAAAATGATACAGTAAATTCACACTGAATACCTCATCCTTTATTTTAGCTTGTGACTAAACTGATGATACCATGTTGCATTTTTAGGAATGTAGTTAATAATACAACTTGTTCCAAAGTGTCATTTAAAATAGTAGCTTCAGCACAGAGATTTTGCTAATGCAAGATACAATGAAAAGAAATGAGGGCATCCGGATCTGTTAATACTTTTTTTTTTTTAATCTGTACAATAACTCTTCATGTTTTGCTGTCATGGAATGTGCACTTTCTGTACATACACTCACTAAATTTACCAAATTAATGTCTGCAATACAACCTTTCATGCCTTTCTCTCTAATTTAAAATATTTATGATCCTTATAAGTGTTATTATGCTGATGAACATTGGATTTCTTTTATGTTGATATTGCAGTATCACAAAGCAAGCAAATCATCTTATCTTTAGCAGAAAGAAGATAATACTGTAATTGCCAACCCTCATTAAAAAGTCTGTTTTCTTCCTTCAGCGTTCTCTTGGTCTTCTTTCATATGACGGGCTGTTAAGCAGACACAATGAAAAAATACTGTCGAGCTGTGCAACTATTCACAAACTCCACTTCAAACAGAAACACGGCGAACTATTGTCAAAAGCTGATAATAACAGATTAGTGTACTGAACCCCCGTGAACTCTCACCACCCAGCCGTGTGGGTAGTAGTCCCTGTGAGCTAGAACTGAACCATGAGCTTAACAGCTGTCAGCTTAGCCCTGGTGGCTTACTGATGCTCTGATCGTGCAGGTCAGTCTTAGAAGATTGATTTGTTAAAACTTATTTCATTTGGTATTTTAAAAATGTTAATTTTAAAAACAAAATAAAGATATAAAAGATGAACAAAAATGTACTAATAAAAATAATAGGATTTGTTCTGTAAAATTTAGATTCAGTCAAAAGGTCACATAGGTCACATGTGGCCTCAAGGCGCAGGGTCTCTGCCCCTGCAGCAAACCAGACCAGTCAGTTCATGGAATCTCTGGTGACTGTTATTAGTCTGGGCGTTGGCATTCGACCCAAATGAATCATTCACACTGATGAAAGGATTTATTTTCCAAGCTTTGAGAAAGGCTTGTATCCTCCTTCTTTGCTTAAAATAATAATTTGTAAGAGTTAAAAAAAAAAAAAAAAGAGGAACGGACTTTGTAAAAGAGATTAGATAATCATTTTATATTGTCTAGTCAGATATTCAGATAATCCTTAATCTTGGACTAGGTATCCTAGTTATCTATTGACTGTATGTACTGGTGAATGGGGCAGGGAAAACTCAAGCATCCGATATTAAATTCACTCAGGAGTGAGTGGATTGAGCGTGAGAGCGGTGCGCCTTCGGGCTGCGTTTGCACGTGCCGCACGCTGCTGCCCTGCGGGCCAGGGCCCGTGTGGTTGTATCCTTTGAAGTCAGCGGTTCAAATACAAATGGTTTCTCTGCGTGAGCTTTTTTCTCCAATGTCTCTTATATTCACTTGCCTTTTATTTGTCTTATAGTCTATAACTGTGCTATTTACAGTATTTGTATATTATTAGTAATTTATCTTCTTGCAAATAGACATTTAGAAAGCATACTATACAAAATACAAAGGAAAAAGCAGTAACTTATTTCCTGAACTCATCTTCTTTGATATGATTCTCAATAATGATAGAAATAGAAATAGGTTATTATTTATTCATATTTTTATTGATTATAAATATCTTGTCAGAAGAAAGAGCTTTGTATACAAAGTTTATTTTATCTGTCAGTTGTCAGGATATAGCTTAAATTTTAATATTTTACCCACTGAGATAAATAACTATATCTTTCATAAAGCATCCATTCAAAGACCTTAAACACATTATATATATAAATATACAAAATATGAATAAGTAAATATATACATACTTTGTTTAAATACAATGATATAATATTTATAATTTTAGAAATCCATACTGATCAAATCATCTGATTTTTATAAAATGTTTTAGGGAATGATGCTTGCTATAATATTATTTATAATATTCATTAGAAACAAATTAAATATAAAATTTAATTTTTATATAAAATAATTATTGAAAGCTTATTTAATCTAAGCTATTTGAGGTGCCAGTTTACAGCACCAAACAAAGCAAATTTCCATCTCTCACAGAGCTTAGATTCTAGGGGAGGAAGAGGGACATAGACAATATAAAACAAATGTATCCTACAATGTCAAGTAGTGGTGTTTGAAGACAAATAAAGTAGAATAACTGGGTATTTTAAAATATAATTTAGTAAATTTGGATGTTTTCTATAATAGAAACATAACCACAATAGACTGTACATTTACAAGTGCCAAGTTTGGGGAGAAATTTTTCCCAAATCATAAGAGGAACTATATTCAATAGATGATTCTGCTTCTTCTTGTTCTTATACATAACATACACCTGTGTCAATTTCCTTCAGAAATTTCAGAATAATGGAGAATATCAGCTGCAATGAGGAATATACTGTAATTAGGAGCTACCAGAATTAAATAACCTTCACAATGTTTTATTATCAGTCTATCAGGATAAAGACACTAAGACTTGTGATAGGTTTAATCAACATATCCTAATTTTGCAACCCCAAATTATTTTAATCTAAGGACTTTATCATTATGTTAAAAAGCTTTGAGTGATATATTATTTGTATCCATAATACTTTCTTTCATCTAGAGTAAGATTATAGACTACACTTTCACTTGATAGTTAAAGGATTTATTTTAAGACAGATGTAGCAATTTGTTTTGAGAAGTATGTATTGTTATCACTGGTTACTTACTGCTGTTTTTAAATCATTATCTTATATTTCTGTTATAGCTCGAAATGAAACAGGAATATTTAGTGATGTTATACATATATATATATATTGAATCAATATTTAATTACTTTTACATATTAACAATATAAGCCAAAAAGTTGTGAATGAAAAAAATATTACTTATCAGGCTGTTTTATATGCCAATAATAAGAAAGGGATAGAGAAAATTGTTAATGGCAGTATCTTAGAGGGTCATTATTATTCATTGAAATCTGAAGTAAGTACCTTTGCTGTGTTAAATGTTACTTTTCCCTAGGTGAATAACAAAGTTTTATTCCCATAAAGGTTTCTTTCATTTTTCCATTATATGTAGACACTTTTTTTTCATTTTTCCACATTTTCATTGAAAGAAACTCAATATTCTAGAACAAGTGTTTTCATCAAAGTATAAAACCTTATCTATGTTTTCTCTTTCCATACAGAGAAATTTTCCTTTTGTGTTAGATCCAAATCCTAGTATTAGTGGCACCTCTACCTCTCTGAGCATTTTCCCATCAGAATCAACTATTTATCACACTTAGTCATCATACATTTTCATAACCTAGCTCTCTGTTTTGTTCAAATTTATTATAAAAGCTGACCTTCTCTGATATTAATAATGTACATTTAACTCATTTTTAGTTTTTTTTCCTGTGGAAATTTTCCTGTTATTTTGAGTTTCTTTCGATTTTTGTTGCATAAAAGAGATTAGTTCATCTGTTCTTTTATTTTGTGGCTTCAGTTTGTTTTAGATTTAGGTGACCAGAGGAAATTACCTGAGGTCACATTTTTTCCTACATATATCATAATCTTCTACAAAAAAAAATGTAGAATATAATTGTTAGGGGTAAAATTTGTGGAACCAGAATGATATTGTGTTTAAGATATTTTAAGTCATCCAGATTACTTAAAAAGAAAACCAACAAAAACATTGTGGCCATCCATTCCTTATAAAATATTTATAAGCAATGTTTTTGTTCAGCTCTCCCAAATGTCTTTCCTTCCTCTTGATCTTTTCCAATTCCTAGTTCTTAGTTTTCTTTTTCCAAAAAATCAACTCTGACTAGGTAAAAATAAAACCCTCTTTCCACTAGATTACTACTCCTTTAAAAAATAAAAAACCAACAAACAAAAAAATACATACAAACCGTTCAGGTCTTTGTTATAACCCATCTCCTATTTTTACTGATTTATTTATAAAATTTAGACCCATATCTCAAAATAGCCTTAGGAAATAGAGTTTATGTATATATCCCAAATATCTAATACTCTACTGGGATTTGTCATTGGTGCTCAATTATTATTTATTATGTAATTCAAGTCATACTAATATAAGTTCATAAAGGAAAATGATATATAGGCACATAAAACATCCTTTGTGTCCAAGTCCTTCATGACAGACTTGATATTTCTAACCAAGTTTATTTCATGTTCCATAAACTTGAATAGACTTTTTGTGTATCAACTGTGTTATAAATGTGTTTTCTAGATATCACAGATTTCTATGTATGACTCTGAATCTGGCTTTCTTATTTCGTAGGTACTTGGTGAATTGTTTTCTTTATTTATAGATTTATATATAATATTAAATACAAATGAAAACAAAACAAAATCTCTCTCAAGTACACTTTGATGAAATAATGTTTATAGAAAGTTTATATATAAATATGTGTGAGTGTGTATATGTGTGTGTGTACATAGCTACATATATGTATATATATTTCATTTTACCCAATGGTCATTTGGCATATATTGTTAGTAAAAATGTTCCTACAATATATAGCCATGCATGTTAAATTAAACTTGATGTGTGGAGTTTTCTAGTTTAAATTGACAGTGTTAATTATTCAATGCAGAGACAAAGGGATGATTATAATAGACAGGCATAGCTGTGCAATATTAGTGTCATTATATAGCAGATAGAGTAAGAAACACTGTAGACTACTTAATATCATGGAACATTCACTATTAGCAATAAAGTGCTTGGCCTCAATGTTTTGCCAAACATTTATGTCCTTTATTCTTCACTCTTTCTCAGATATTCACAGAAATAACTATTCCCTTATAAAATGTTCTTTCTTTTCCACTTCATGTCGTTAGAAACAAATTAAAGAGAGCAGAGTGTACTATAAAGAAAAAACAGCTGGCAACCTTCTTGAAGACCCAAGCTGCCTGTGGAGATAAAACTGAAAAATCATGCAGTCACCTAATTAAAGTATCTATTCAGAAAATATAGAGCTATTTTAGAAGCATACATCTATTTCAAAGGACTTTAGGGAGACGTTTTTCCTATAAAATTTATAGTAACTTCAGAAATGTTTCTTACAGTTTAGAGATTGAAAGAGAGTATTAGAAATCACATAAAGAAAAGTTTAGTAAAAAAGATATTCACAGCAAGCAAATCATTTTTCTATGATTCTTCTCACTTGTTTGTGATATTTTTGTTTGCTTCTACTTTGTACAAACATTTATTTTTAGAAATGGTAAAGAAATAGGTATTATTAAATTAACTATGGTTTTGGCAAGAACTAATTTAGTCTACTGATTTTTTTTAAATGTATGAAAATGGAACCATTGTTGCAAAGTTATGACAAAAATATAAAGATCTCATTCTATGTATATTAAAATCCAGATATATTTTAAATAAGTTTCATAATACTAACTTTTAGTTAATATGATAAACTGTATTATACAATGAAAGACAGTACTATTTATTTTTATTTCTGTAATGAGAGAAAAATCTAAAGAGAATATTATGAAATTGACATGTATTTAAAAGCATTTGAGAAATTGAAACATAAATTGCAGTAATGAATATACTGACGATTTGCTTAGAGGTAACTTAACTTGAGCAAGTTGGCTGAGGCCTACAAGTACCAAGGTCAGAGATTATTTGCGTTTTTACTTGTATATACCTGACTAAGCTGTGCTTTTTTTAGAAAAATAGGCAGTGTCGTATCACTCATAGGTACTATTCAATGGCCTGACAACATGTAAATATTCCTGGAGTGCTTTATACAGGTTACCCAATCTGCCAAAGACTAATTAAACCCAAATATGTGTGAGTTATTAAAGTTATGAGCCAGCAATCTTTTTCCACTAAGGAGTCTGCGGAATCCTATTGCTCAGGGCGCCTCGACATTGCCATTGCCGTTTTCTTCTTCAATTACTCCTGATCCAGCTTCAGTCGAGTGAAAATGAATGTCATGCTACCTTTGAAGCTTTGAAAGTTAATTTGTTTTTAAACTTCAGACTTAAACTCCATGAACCAGAAGTGTCAGATTTAAACACACATTTATATATTTTTGTGGGATGTTTCAGCTCATCAGTGCTGTGCATAGACACATACTCTGACTCCTCAGAAACAACTGACTTCTCAATTTGCTTATGCATAATGTCAAACAGAGAAACAAATGGAACCTAAATCTTAATAATCTGGGGATTTCCAAATGTCACTTGCTTTAACAATATATGAAGAAAATAATGCTGTCTTTTAAAAAAAGTGGATGGTATGGAATAAGACAAACATGTTATTTAACTTTATTTGTATTTTAGGAGATTTTATCTATATTAAACTATTTATTTATGTAATCTCTTTTATATAATTACATGAGGAAAGCCAAGTGTTGGTGAGGATGTGGAGAAGAGAACCCTTACACACTGTTGGTGGGAATGCAAATTATGGAAAACAGTATGGAGATTCCTCAAAACATTAAAATTAGGCCTACTGGATAATTTAGCAGTCTCATTACTGGGAATACATACAAAGGAAATGAAATCAATATGTCGAAGGGATGTCTGTACCCTTATGTTTATTGCAGCATGACTCACAATATCCAAGATGTAACATCAACCTAAGTGTTTATGGTGTTTATGAATGGATTAATGGATAAAGAAAATATATTACATATACACAATGAAATACTATTCACCCATTAAAAATGAAATCCTGCCGTTTGCAACAACATGGATGAACCTGGAGAACATTATGTTAAGTAACATAAGTCAGGCAAAGAAAGAGAAATACCTCATGATCTCACTCGTATGTGGAATCTAAAAGAGCTGATCTCATAGAAGTAAAGACTATAATAGTGATTACCAGAGGAGGGGTACTTTTCAAGAGATCTATTGTCCACCAGAGTGACCACAGTTAATGACAATATATTGTATTCTAGAAAAATATAAAAAGAGTGGATGTTATCTTCTCTCACCACAAAAATGGTAACTATGCGAGGTGATATATTTATTAATTAGCTAGATTTAATCACTCCACAATGTATATACACTTTAAAACATCGTGTTGTCCATGATAAAAATATACAATGTTGTTTGTCGATTTTTTAAAAATGTGGAATATAAAGAAGGGAGATCTGTCGTGTGGGGATTGTAGAGGTGAGGAGCAGCCTACATCTGATGTGGACCACACAATGAAGACGTCTTCCCCCCGCCCCAAGGACTGAGGCCCAGCCTCTGTTGGAAAAGGCATGGTTGTGGCTCCTCAGATGGCAAACAAGTCACTCTGGTGACAGACCAGTGGAATTCGCTGGAAATCTGTCCTGATGAGTTTTGGGAAAATGTGAAGTGACTCTCCAGAGGCCCTTCACTACAAAATCACCTTGGGGCAGTTCTGAGGAAAGTCTCTCATCGCTGGGTGTTGCTGACCACCACGTGGCAGGCACCGTGTGCGCACCTGCACGCAGGAGACAGGCGCAGAGCGCGCACCAGCGCCAGGAAGCGCACAGCAGAGTGCACGGAATTTGGGAGCAAGATTCTTTCTCCTTGCCATGCCTCTCCAGTGATCGCTATTGACAAAGCTTAAGATAATGGTAGCTAAACAAGATATTTAAAAGGCCAAGACTCATTTTCAAATTGCAGGCAACAAAAGAGGGTTTGGAGCTTAGAGACAATGCACAATAACTGGCATGTATAAGATAGTCAAGGAAGGCCGGCGTGGTGGCTCACACCTGTAATCCCAGCACTCTGGGAGGCCGACAGGAGAGGATCGCTCAAGGTCAGGAGTTTGAAACCAGCCTGAACAAGAGCAAGACTGTGTCTTTACTAAAAATAGAAAGAAATTAAGTGGCCAACTTTATATATATATATATAATTAGCAGGGCATGGTGGCACATGCCTGTAGTCCCGGCTACTTGGGAGGCTGAGGCAGGAGGATCGCCTGAGCCCAGGAGTTAGAGGTTGTTGTGAGCTAGTCTGACGCCAGGGCACTCACTCTAGCCAGGGCAACAGAGTGAGACTCTGTCTCAAAAAAAAGCTAGCAATAGAAATACCATTCGACCCAGCAATAGCATTGTTGGGCATCTACCCAAAAGACCATAAGTCACTCTATTATAAAGATATCTGTACCCGTATGTTTATGGCAGCACAATTCACTATTGCACGGTCATGGAAACAACCCAAGTGGCCGTCAATTCATGAGTGGATAACTAAAATGTGGTATATGCTCACAATGCATGAATATTACTCAATTCTAAGAAACAACAGTGAGCTAACACCGTTTATGCTATCCTGGATTAAGCTTAAGCCCATTATCCAAAGTGGGGCGACACAAGATATGGAAAATGAGCTCCACATCTACTCGCCATCAAATTGGTACTGACTGATTAAAACTATGGTGCTCAAATGGTGGTAGTGTTCACCAGGGTTTCGGGACGGGGGGCAAGGCCCACATCATAGGGATGTGGCGAGCATTGTGGGAGGGAAGGGCATACCTCTAACCCTTCTTAGGGAGAGGCAAAGTTATACAATGTATTCAAAATGTAAAAAAAAAAAAATCTTTTGTTGGACGGAGGGCAGGCGGGAGGGGGGAGGAAGTGTAGAGTTACATAATGTGAGCCGTGCGTGCCACCTGGGGATTGGACTCGCTTGAAGCTCTGGCGTGTGTGTGGTGGGGTGGTAGGGGCAATGTATGCAACCCTAACAATATTTGTACCCCCATTATATGATGAAATAAAAGGAGAAAAAAAGGATAGTCAAGGAAGAGTTTTCTGATAAAGCAGAGAAGTTGAAAAAGATAAGGGAGGAGCCATGTACGTATCT